>VZTM01023504.1:24986-282359 GCA_013400555.1 Jacana jacana | reverse complement strand
AAACCATTCTATGATTCTAAGACCTACAGAGAAGAGTTTGGAAGTTGAAACTTGTTGTAATTGCTAGCATAAAAAGAAGTGGGTGATTAAAATAGCTAAGTAGTTCTTCCTAGGATTTAAATCAGAGTTTTTAATTGTGGCAGGAGTTACAGCTGGATTAACTGTATGTGTAATGTGGCCGGTGCAAACTAACATATATTTCCTGCTGACTTCCTGGTGAAGGATTGTCCTGGGGTGCTCTTTTGCCATCAGTGGGGAGTAAAACACTGCACTGTCACTGGGCACTGCCTGCCAGCCAGCCAGGGCAGGGAGCTGGGTGCTTTCTGCTCCCATGTGAAAGCTCCTTTACAGCTCAGGTATTCTCAGAAATTACCTGTATGCCAGCACATACACACTTTGTCTCCTTAATACTAAATCAAACATGGCTTTGTTTATTATTTTCTATCAAAAAGGGTGGTTTGTCTATGTACACATGAATTTTTGTTTCCTCTCTCTTTTCCTAAACAGGTAAAACCTGTCATTTTGAAGGAGCAGGAAAAGAGTTCTTTATCTCAGGGGTGCTGCCGTCTTTGCTCCACAGACAAACTAAAATAGCTCCTGAACAGAAGCACAGCACACAGTTGCCCCACATCTATCAAAATATCCTATCCGCTTCTCCTCTTCCTCCAGCCTGTCTGCTGTGCAGGTCTAAGCAGGTCATTTTAATTCTGCCCCTCCCAAGCTGCAGTTACACAGTGTGTCACAGAGCCTCCTGTTTGGATTTGGACTACAGAGCACAAAGAAAAGCTTCTATTAGCCTCAGGGTTGGTGTTTTTTCCTCTTTTCTTAGATTTCGGGCTACAGGTGTCTCATTTCTCCTTGTTTTCTCTGTGAGAACCCCCAAATGTTAAGAACTCCTGGCCTGGATGTTTATCCTGACCTTAATGACAAATTGTAGGACCCTTTCTTCCCATGACACAAAAAAAACCTCTTTCTCAAGGTGTCCTGGCTGCTGCTAGAACAGAAGTTCCTTAGGAGAGCCCTAAGAATCTCTCCCCTCCACTCAATAAAATCACTCTTGAGTCACAGAGGAGGAGCCTTTTTTCTTTCCACAGTATTTATTCAAGGAAAGGCTCCTTCCCAACATCACACACATAGCATTTCTCATCTTCTGGGCATGGTGTACAGTGGGGATCTTGCAATCAGTAAATAAAAGCATTGAAAAAACCCCAGCCAGATTTAAGGCCAGGACACTGGAGAAAAGACCACATTGTGTCCCCAAGGTTCAAGGGAAGGGTCTAAGATGGCAGCCATCTGGGATTCTCACTACAGCTTGAAATTAATTTTAACCCCAGTGTTTCTCTGGGTCAAAGGGATGTAAACTAAACCAATAACTGTGGTGCAAGGAGGGAGGATGAGAGATCATTGAAGAAGTGCTTCAGATGACGCTCTGTGACCCTGTTTTCTTCTTTGAGTTGCAGTGGTGGCCCATGTGGATACCTTACTGCTGGCCTGTGCTGTTCTGAGGGTTGCCACGTAGGGTGATACTCGGGATATCTCAAGGACTACCTTGCTCAGTGGCTTCGCAGGGGGTTTTGCAAGGAAGCCATGGGGTGAATATGTCCCTCAATGCCTATGGCAACCCTACCAGGGAGGAATTGAGGGCCAGAGAGGTGTCATTAACATCCAGTATGTGACCTTCTGGAGTCCCTACATTAGGCTTTTACAGTTGTGCAAGGCTGCCTTCCTCTCAGTCCTGTAGTCTTGTTTCTCTGTACGATACTTAAATTCTGGTTTTCAGATGCAAAGACACCTGATGCTGTGCCCCAGCTGATTCTGAGGCTGGTCCAGAAGGTCACACTGAAACAAGAAGCAGAGCCCTGCCAGAACAGGTAAAGCTGCCCTGGCATTTCAGATGCTCCCTTACTCCTAACCCCATGGCTTTGTCACCCAAATGAGATGACACCAACTTGGGCGACGTTGTTTCCTCAACATTCCGTTTGTCTGCTGTCCATCTGGCTTCGGTGCCCGCCTAGGGTGCTGAGGGCACGTGTATCCTACGCTGCCAACAGCCTTGGAGCAAGGCTTGAAATGGCTGCCATCCCCGGTGATATTCTCTGGCTACACGCACCGGCTGGACAAGCTCAGAAAAGCCACCAATTGCACCGTCGCGTTTCAAACCCAGCCAAGGAGGCAAGCCAGGGCACGAGGAGATATCACTGGACCCTGGCCAGCCTTTGGGGATTTTCACTTGACTTGTAGGAATGCGAAATAACACTTACAAAAACCAGCCGGGGTGCCAGGTCAGGCCTTTTATATTTATAAGTGTAATGCGAACTGTCACGGGGTTCATTTATATACGACTTTTAGCTGGGCAGCTTGCAGTTCAGCTCTGCCATAGAAGTCCATGTTTTTGTAAGACCTTATTCTGAAGATCTATCTCCTCTCCCTCAACGTTAAGGCAAACAGTGCCATAAACCAGGCGATTTCTGTGCAGGGCAGCATGCTTTCAGCCACTACAGTAAAGCAATTGCGTCCGTTTTATCTGTCGTTACCTTAATAGGAATCATTTTGTTTCTCATTTTTGGGGGCAGGAAGGGAGAGGAGGGAAGGGAGAAAAGGAATGGCCTTTTGTGTGATTTCGCCTCCCCTTACAAAGTTAGAAATGCCTGGCTATCGTAAATAGTTTCTAAAGAAAACGGGGAAAAAAAGCCAAACCCATAAATCTACAGGGAAGAGGTAAAGCCTTTATCGTTTTGGCTGGCTAATGTGTCCAATCACAGCTTTCAGTAAACACAAATGGAAAAATAAGCTCAGCTGCAGGCTGGACAGTAAAGCCTAGAGGCGGCCTGCTTGAAGTACGCAGGCTGCTTGAAGTATGTATTTGAAGAAGACCTGGACAAGAGGCTGGAGTTGGCAACCCCTCTGTCAGGGATTAGTACCCAACCCTGCCCTCACCGTAGAGCAGCAACGCTGCAGAGAGGGAACAAGGGCCAGATATTCCACTGGGGATGCTATAATCCTCCTGGTTATAGAGGTATATAAATACAGGATAGCATGCAAAGGGAGCAACTCTGCAGACAGTGATTAAGTTATAAGTAGAAGGAGGAGAAAATATCAGTGAGCTCTGAGGCAGCCAGTGGAAGCCAGAAGGACTTCATCTGTCCCCCAGCCACATACCTACCAGAGCTTGAGTTCCTTCTTTGTGGAGCACTGGCCCAGGCATTGGCTGACTCTGTATGTCCTGTCCAACACATGTTTTTAGCGCTGACAACTGGCAGCCAAGTATCCTTGGGGCTCTGAAATAACCACTTACAGCTCCACTTGTGCTCTAAGGACCATGCATCTTCCACGCTTGGGCATCTCTTCTGATACTCACCCACGACTTCATCTCAGTGCTTTTCTTTCCCTGCTCTATCTGACTTGTTTTGGAGATGTGATTAAAGACAGTGATTTTGGAAAGAGCTGTGTGAGTCTTAAACCTTAAGAAAGTGCACTGGACAGGTGCATTTTGTGTAAATTAGTGTTATGCCTATAAATACTTCAAGGGTGGGTGTCAGGAGGATGGGGCCAGGCTTTTTTCAGTGGTGTCCAGTGACAGGACAAGAGGGAACAGGCACAAACTTGAGCATAAGAAGTTCAATTTAAACATGAGGAGGAACTTCTTTCCTGTGAGGGTGACAGAGGACTGGAAGAGGCTGCCTGCAGAGGTGGTGGAATCTCCATCTCTGGAGATATCCAAAACCCATCTAGACATTTTCCTGTGCAACCTGCTCTGTGTGACCCTGCAGGGGCTTGGACTAGATAATCTCTGGAGGTCCCTTCCAACTTCATATCATTCTGTGATTCTGTGATTGTGTATTGTATATTACATTATATTACATCACAATACATTATATTATATTATAGTGACAATTTTCAATTATAAAGAGATAGCATATACCTCACGTTCCACAAATATATCAATGCTAAAGCCATTGGCAGCAATAAAAGGAAAAGTCAATCTATATATTGAGCACATTTGGGGTTAAACATACAGCTAGCATTACATGGGTAATAATAAAAGGAACCAGAGGTTTGCTCTGCTTACTGCATCCTTTGTGAAGGAGCTAGCATCTACTCGTAAATATTGGAAAGGTTACTTCCCACCAAGTCAGGTCTTAGGTCTTTCCAAAGGGCATGAAGTGGAATATGGATCCATGAGCTACAGCTACTGATGGTCCAGTCACCAGAACTGAAGGAGACCAAGGGGAGACCATTAGCTTAATTTGGTTTAGAAGCCCAAGTTGTAAGTCAGACTCTTGAGATATGAGAGATGCAAGAACTTCCAAGTTCATACCCCTTGTGCCAGGCTCAGAACCAGCAGTACCAGGTCATTTACTGTGTGGAAAAGAAGCTGAAATGTCCTGTCAGCCAAGTGCTGGTGCAGAGAATGCTACAGGAAATGAACCCTGTTTGACTGGACCGCATAATGTGTGGATCTTACGGGCTTGGGCCTCTTCAATACACTAGATTTCATACTGGGATGAACATTTCCTGAGTAGCTGATGTATCAACAAGTGTTGGCTCAAGGTTACAATCAAACTTATGTTAGTCTAGGTAATATCTCAAGCCATTTTAATTGGAAAATAGTCTGTATTTTTTTTGCAAAATAGCACTGTTTACTCCAGTTTACTTATTCACAAAAAAAAAATTAGCAACAAAGAAAAAAAACATACACTTCATTCCTGATCTTGTAATTTCAGTATATATGTATATATGTGTTTTCAGTTTTTGTGGATTAAATCTGTTTGCTCATACCACTGCTGTTCCATGCTCTATACATGTTCCATACCACTACATCTTGGAGCAGAACTTGGCTCCAATTTAGACTGGATCTCTAGGGTGTGGATGTGTTGTAACTAGTTCTGCAGATGTTAGAGTCTGCCTTATGATTCCTAAAGGCTTCCTCAGAAACTCCAACGATTACTGAGAAATATCAATTTCCATTTAAGACAAAGCCAAGAAGCTTTATACATGCCACTGAAAATATGTGAATCCACAGTTAATTAAAAACAAAAAAAAAGAAAAACAGAAAAAAGAGAAAACAGAAAGAAAATCTCAGCATGGTTTTTCTTTAAAATCACATATTTTTAAACTTGGAGGATGTTGGGGGTGTGTTTTCAGTGCTTGCTTTGGCATCGATGTGTTCTTTATTCTTCCTTGCTCAGCATTAAGCATGTAATTCAGACATGGTAATAAGCCACAAGGAGAGTCAGGGCAGAATTTATAAACACAGCATAGTGACCTGTCTTCTCAGTGGTGCTCCTCTACCCCAGCACACCCAAAAAGCAGAAGGTATTAACAGCAAGCTTCTATAATGATCTATAACAGAGCGAGAAGGTGAAAGGCCAGACCCATGATGTACGTAGAGCGTAGACTTATAACTAATGGCTTCCTAAAACAGATGAATGAAGGGATGGTCCCAGGTCAGGTTTTATCTCAGAATAACCATCATCTCCCTTCTCAGCCTTAAACAAGACAAACACTAAACAACAGCAATGAAAGACTCGCTTGGCTGCTTCTCTTCAAAGGGGTCCTCAAAATGGTGATATGTTGATTCATGGCTGTAGGGAGACCTTGCCATGCTCTCATGGGTGGGTTCGTGTAGAACAGCAGTTTTGAGCATCCTCCAGCTAAACAGTCACCTCTTGGGGACTTATTTCTCTTTCTGAAAGACAAGAGCACACAGTGGCTTGAGAGGTCTCCCTAGGATTTTGGTTTTCTTCTTTACAGTGTTATTTTTGGCCAAGGGCTCATCTGCCTATTAATCGAGTTGATTTGCATTTGGTTTTTGTGGCTATGCTTTTGTCCATTATGAGCCAAAACCAAACACTTTGGGGAAAATGTGGATCTAAATATGCACATTCCTGGTTTTGCTCCTCTGTAGTTTGATTCTTCTAAGCCCCTGAGGATTTTTTTTTAATTTGGTTGGTTTTTTGGTTGCTTTAAAAAGCAAAAGCTGTATACAAATTTACCGTTCCCAGAAACCTCTTAAAAAACTCCAAATAGCATGAGTTTATACAATAGGAAATGCCCCTCTAATGCAATTAGAGGGTAGGAATCTCTCCTGCATTACTCCAGTGTTAAGCGAGTGTAAGTCTGCTTGTGCCAGTAGATTTCATGCAGTGGAAAACTGAAGCAGTAGAGTGGTGAATCGGGCCCAGTGGTTGGGTTTATATGCAAGTATGAAATGCTTGGGAGTTATTGTGCAAGTTCCCGCTGTGTTTATGAGGGAAAATATTTTCCATGCACCATTCAACATGATACTACCACTGCACCAAACAAAAGGCTGTTTCTTCCAATAGACACAACCCGCTGAAATACCGAGCATCTAGACAAGCAGCAAGGGCCGGATAAAACTAATGCCATTTCCTTGTTTGAAATATTTTTTTCTTAGTCATGCACATCTTCACACCCACAAAATAATTGGTCAATATTGGTCTGGAGAAGTAAGACAGAGAACACTGCGATTTTATCTAGGTCATTCAAATAAGATGCCTACAAATAGGAAAACACAGGAACTTGTTGCTGTTGCAGAGTGTTCCCTCTATCAGCTTACTCAGATGTGTCCACTGAAAGGTTTCCAGCCTGTTCCCCTTCCTTGTTTGACTGTGACCTCTCCTCACCCTTCCCCTCTTCTTTCATTTCTTTCCTTTCTCTGCCCTTCACCTTTCCCTTTTGAGATCACTCCTCTGTGGCTTGGGTTGTGTTTTACCCTTTCCATTACAATCTCCCCCTCTCTCCCATGAAGCCAAATACAAGCCCCATACTCCTGCTTTCACCTGGCCTGACCTCTCTTCACATTGCCATCACCCCTGGGCTTCTCTCCAGCCTTACACTCTTCACCCAGTTGTCTCTGGTCCCCTTAACACCTTCATCACCTCATGCCTATTGCTCCCTTTGCATCATTGCTTCTTCATTTCTGCCATGATCTGGCACTGTTGAACTCAGCATGATCTGCTCCCTTCAGCTACACTAAACACCTTGACCTACCTGACAGTCTTTCTGCTGCTCATTTCTTCTCTTGCACTCCCCAGACTATAAAAATCACCTTATCCTCTTTCATTTCTTCCCCAGTTTTCCCCATTCTCCCTCCTACCTGACTCCTCATCTTTCCTTCTCAGCATTTCTGTCATCCACTGACTATCCAAGTTGCTCCTCTTTGATTTGCGTTTACTTAGAAACGAGAGCTTTTACTATTTACTTCACAGTACCCTTTGCATTAGGTAGTTGGCACTAGGAAATTCTCTATAAAAGCCAACTCAGGGTTGGATTCACCTTTATTTCACAAATTTTGCAAAAAGTTTGGTTTTATCAGTTTGAAAAACAAATATATAGCTCTTGCTTTGGAGATTACATTCAGTAAAAATATCTCTACATGAAAATTCCTGAGAGGGAGACAGTGCAGTAATATCAAGATCCAGCACATAAAAAGCTATGGACTACAAAAGAAGTGAAGTTGGACTTTGAAAGTCCACCTCTGACACCGTGCTCACCCAACAGTGGTGTTAGAACTCCCAAGCCTACTGAGACAGCTTCAAATTAACCTCCTAGAAGGGCTTGTTTACTCCATTAGGGTTTGCCATAAATCCTCAGAATAACATGCTGGTTCTATTGAAGCCCCCTGCAGAGGGTCTGCAGGGAGAAACACCTGGCAGATGGGATTGGATCCAGCTCCCATAATGCCAACCATCAAAAAATCAGGCAGTTAGCCCAGGGTCAGGCAGTGATGTGCTTCTAATGAGTGATTTATCCCCTTAGAGGATGTGATAAGAGGGTCTTTGTCCCATCTTGGGTTGTGGTAAAAGGCCACTTTCTCTTCTGTGTTTATACACTATACACTGTTCCTAACACTGGGGCTGGAGGAATAGCAAGAATAGGAAGAAAACCTGCTAGAATAGGAAAAAACTGTCCCCATCCTGCTCCTCTGCCCCATTTTACAGTTGTGGTACATTCTGTCAAACGTTTTGGAAATGCTGATGGAGGATACTGGTCAGTCACAATTACTTTTGGCAGCTGACACTCAGCCAACGAGCAGGTCCCAGCCAATGACATTTCAAACTTCCTGAAAGGCTTTGCTGAGACCTTGCTGAAGAAGGCTGGAAACTACTGCAACTCACATATCCTGATCTTCCCCAGCCCTTTTTTTTGGTTCTGGGAGATGCCTACCCCCCGCCAAACTAACTAGCAGTTTTGGAGAAGGGGATGCCTCAGCACAACGCAGAAGGAAATCTGTGTGTTGGTCTCTCCTGTACCTTTTCTGGGGAACTTAATGAAGTTATAACCTTCTGGGCCATCAACCAATAACTTCCTGAAACTGTAATTACATCACATACAAGGCAAACTGAAGCTCAGATGTGTTCAGGTTCAGGACAACCCCGAGCTCCACACAACGCAATGTCTTTCAGTCCAGTTGTTTGCCTGGTATTTTTTTCCTCCCCATCCAGTGGCTTTCATTCTGCACAATCCAAATCCCCTTCCAAGGCCAGTATTATTTATTAGCTCATGAGATAATAAATTAGCTCTGCAAGTCGTCACTGGGAGATCTGAGAACTTCCACAGTCACTGGTGAACTTGGTGTTGTATCAGGAGGGAAAGAGCTGGAAGGAAGCAACCTGGACTTTCATGTTTCAGTGCCCAGTAGCAGATGTCTAGAACTTGTATTCAAAGCGTGTCACATCGGGAAATAATGTAATCAATGACAAATCTTTACTCAGAGCAATTTTCCCACATCACTGAGCCCACTCTACAGAGAATTAGAACCACCTCTGTTACATCATGCAGTAAAAGTACTTATTTATAGTTTCCTCCACACACAAACTGAGTTTATTACTCTTCAGACTAGAAATCTAACTGGGGCTAAGAGTCTTTTGATTCACGTCTTTATTAGCATTTTGGGGTAAAAATGGGGCAAGAAAGCAAAGCATGAGATTCTGGGAAACAAAGTGACAAGCAACTGGCTTTAATTCCATTTAGCACCTTTGGTTTTCCATACAGATACCTCCCAAGCGCTCATCCTTCCACAGTTTCTTTCCCACCCTGTTACTACGTCTATGGAGTTACTACAGAGTAACTATGGAGTTGCTACGTCTCCAGCTCTCAGTAGTTTCCATTTAAATTTTGGATGCTTCTGAAAAATCTGGCTGCTGGTTTCGCTGATGCTGGGGAGCGTAGACACGAGACGTGCTGCCACCCTCAGCTATGAATAGACAGTGGTGTCACAGCTTGGGACCGCCACCTGTGAGGACTGGGAGACTTGGGACAGAAAGTCCTTGGCAGGGGCTAAATCTTAATGAGTTTAAAGTGCATTGAAGGGCCTGGCAAATGCAAAGCGAGGCCACAGAATAAGTAGTTGCAGAAAGTTTCCAATGCGAAATGTTTACAAGACAATTATTTACATTATCTGGATGGTTTTAATTACAGGACAGTTCAGACCAGTTGCTTAAGTTTTCCCATGGGGCAATTAGTCACCCCATGAATTGGCATATTTTCCATTGCTGTATTGAAACAAATCAGCCGTACATATCAGAAGATTGACCTGGCAACCTTCTCTTCTTGGCAGATTGTAGTTTCAGTTTCATCATGACGGTAACGTATTAGCAAATGCTTCACTGCAGCAAGCAAACCTGGGGGGGGGGAAGATCACAGGGCTCCTCATTTTCAGTGCCATAAATTTCAAGCACAGACAGAAGAAAGAGGTCATTTTTTACAGCCACTGCTAATGACAGCTGCAGCGCATTTCAACATCTCATAAATGTATTAATATCCTAGCTTCCGTCAGCGTGGCAAAACGACTTGTTCATCTTATTCATAGCAGTAAGTATAATAATTACATGAGCTTCATACCTTCATACGTCCACGTAATATACAGGCTGCCACTTTATACAGACTGTGCTTCCAGTTATGCTTAGATTTACTATACTGGATGGAAGTAGCTTCGTTCTACTCCAGATAGTAGCCTGGAGAAAAGAGGACTCGAGGTAGACCTTAGAGCAGCCTTCTAGTACCTGAAGGGAGCTACAGGAGAGCTGGAGAGAGACTCTTTGTCAGGAACTGTAGTGACAGGAGAAGGGCTAGTGGCTTTAAATTGGAAGAAGGGAGATTTAGATGAGATACCAGAAAGAAATTCCTTGCTGTGAGTGTGGTGAGACACTGGAAGAGGTTGCCCAGAGAATCTGTGACTGCCCCATCCCTGGAAGTGTTCAAGGCCAGGCCAGAACAGCAAGAAAGCCAGGGTAGTCTTACCTATTTCACATGGGATAGAAGTATCTGGATACTCACAGCCTGCTGGACAGCCAAGAGCAATGAGCAAAGTTCAGGAAGTTGTGAATAAGCACAAATACAGACATGTAAATTCATATAGATGTGCATTTATTCTTTGCATACCTGCAAACTCATCTATACTGTTTATATGTTATTCCTGGCTTTCCAAAATGCTATCTGTATATAATTTAGATCCAAGCAATAATACATAGCAAGAACAAAGAGCTTGCAGATTTCCTGGGATTAATATTGAAAATAATGATCTTGAAAGAGTGTTTTCTGGAGGGAAGGAAGGCAGAGGCAATTGAACAGTAGAACTTCATCTGCATCACACTGACGTGCCACTATGGAGGAAGAACCTTCACTGTAACACCAGCCTAGTACCAATGTCTAGAAATTTAATTAAGAGTCCAGTTGTTAAACTCCATTTCTTTCAGTTTTTTGTTATGTATCAAGTTTTCAAAAGGAGAACAATTGTTTACTGTAGGTGTCCCTTTATGAATCAGCAAGAGTCAGTGAAAATGTACTCACGTCGCAATCCTTAAAATAATAAATTAGTAATAGAGACCTACACACGAAAGTGCTTTGCGTGTCATACCTTCTGTTCTTGTTATTTAACAGAGACATTTCACAGCTTGTGGCAAAAATAATTTCTCTTTAAAATAAAGCAAGCCAATGCCTGCTTTATTTCAGTGCACTTAATGAAATACGAGCTCTTACTGAAGGCATCAAGAATCACCCAGAGTGCTTTGGAGTTTCGGTCTTCTGCTACAGGCAATGAAGTGACCATGATTTCATGGTCTGCTTTGCCTTTGCCAGAGAGGCAGTCTGGCTTCTGCTACAGCTCCTGAAGTCTGCTGTAGGGTTGAGTAGTAGCTATCTATTCTAGCCGTAGTAGCTACAGTAAGTAGTTACCCTAGAGTTGTACCCTACTCTAGAGACAATTGGGTCATCCCTCATCTCAGGCCAGTCATTGGTAGTAACATGGTCAGGAAGCTCAAGTCACCAGGCTTCTTCTCCTCTACCTTTCTTTGTACATGGGTTGTAAGTTAATTATCTTTTTATTCCACTTGTGCAACAGCAAAACATAGTGGACGTCGACGTTTGTAATTGTGCAATAGACACAGTAACAGCCACTTAAATGATGGTCATTGCATCCCAATAAAAGTTCAGATGTGCTGCAGGTATGTTAGTGGAGGAGAAAAAATAGTAAGTGATGGCTCACGTGGAGCCAAGAAGTGATTGAATTTTGATACAAAATGTTGTGAATCCCAAAGGATATATATTTCCCAAAAATACCAGAATCGTAGGGGTTGAAATGGGGTCATCTAGTCCAACCCCTTGCCAAAGCAGGTTCACCCAGAGTGACAGGAGCACATCAGGAGGGAGGGGGGGGAGTGTTTTTTAACATCTCCAGAGAAGGAGACTCCACATCCTCTGTGGGCCCCTTGTTTCACTGCTCTGTTACCCTCAAGGAATACTTTTTCCACAAGTCATTCAGCTCTACCTGTGAATAAAATTGGTTCTAGGGGCAGTCAAACTGCACATGGATGCACCTCACTGATCTCTGGTGAATGAATGTGATGGGATGTCTCCATCTGCAGAGTACAGAAGCCCATTGGTGTTTAACTCTACCCAAAACCAGCTCTTCCACAGAGTGCTCAACACTGGTTAGGAATATGGACGTACGAATCATGTTTAACAAACACATGTGAGGTGAAAGCTTTAGCAAAGATTACTTTATATTGACAAAGCTAAATCTACCTACTCCTAGGGCAGGGAAGGTCTTACACATGCAGTTCTGTTGTTAATCCCTGCCAGCAAACAAGTTGACAGTAAACGCCCCAAGCCAGAGAGCATAGTATTCCTGTGAGCGCATTTCCACTGAACATGATGTAAAGAATTAGTCTTCCCATCTAACATTAACAGAATTAAAGGCAGGATGTTTTGTCTCATTATTTAAACCATGAATAAAACCAGAATAACAACAAAGCTGTGCATAACCCAAGAGCAATGAACCCCAAATGTTCAGTAAAAATTCTAGTGGCTCCTCCTCGCCCCCCTTATTGAGTCCCTTTCACCTGCCCTAGAGCTACATTTGGACAAAGAATAGAGGGACAGGCTCCTGAAAGAGCTTGTTTTGCTTGAAGCTGGCATGGGAGCAGCAGGCAAGACTTCAAACCCGGGCATCAGCTGAGGATTACGTAAAGTCGGTTCTCTTCATTGTTTCTGCGGATCTTTAAGCTGTTAGCATGGAGTCAGCGTGACTTGATTCCTTTCAATGGAAAACAACACAATGGTTTCTTGGTGAAAATGGTTGTGCTGATTAGGGATATGTTTTTTTCCGTCACAAAAGCAAAGAGGTGGCCACACTTCCATGCAGGTAGGGGATGCCACGTGCTTACTTTTCCTTTTTCTTCTCATGCAGGCAAAACAATACCCTCAGCTCTTGCTTGCTATGGAGGTTTTGGTGTGTACGATGTGGACTCAAGAGCTATTTGAAGACTGAGGATTTCAGAGAGTCATCAAAAGCTGTCTCTTTTCCTCTGGATTTTGCCTCGCAGGTGACTGGCCTTTTAACAGAATTCTATTCTTTTCTGTCTTCTCGCCAACCTGCACAAGCAAATCATCCTTTCCTCCTAATAACTGAACCAGACTGTCTTGAATTAAGCAAAAAAATCTGCGCTCCTGCTCTAGGTTGGGTTTCAGTCGAGATCATCACAGTGCTGCTTCCACTTCTTGGGCCTGTCTTCTGCTGTGATGAGCCTAAGTCTCTTCCTTGTCTCCCGTTATTTACAACATCTGCAGAAAGTGCAAAGTCTTTGCAGCCCCCCTGCAGCTCAGCCAAGACAGATTCAAACCAGGCACTGATCACAAAAATTGTTGATGGGGTAAGTTGCACACAGTTCTAGAGCACTCAGGTAGGCTGGTATCTCTCTGGGAAGCCAGGCTAAGACTGAAAAATCCCAAGTGGCCCAGGCTGCTCACAACAGATCTTTTTTTCTCATGCTTTGCTTTCTTTTTTTTTTTCTTTTATAAATGAAATATCTGAATAACCTCTTTTTCTGCTAAGTTGAAACACTGTGATCAAATTAAAGTAAAATATTTCTTTTTTTTTTTCTTTTGGGAGATACTTTACCCAGTAAAATCAGATCTGTTTCAAACCCAGAAGTGGAAATTCTTGAAAAATACAACCACGAACAGGCTTCAATTTTATTTTCTTTTTGTAACTCAACCCTGCAGCTTCAGCTGATTGATTCAAGTGCAGGCTGCTTGTTTGCTTGAAACCATTTGCTGATTTAGATCCAAATTCACAAATAGTTTCCATTCTCCCTGAGTGCACTTTCTGGCAAAGGAATTTCTTTGCAGCTCTGTTGGCTCCATTCTTTTCAGTGTCTTCACTCTCAAAAAGCAAAGTGTATGAGGCTATAATGTGAATCCTAGCTACACACAAAGGAAGAACAAAGGTGCATGAAGTTGTGGAGAAGGTAGGGGATCTTGAACTGGTTTTATTTTAAATTCATTCAGATTGGAAAACTCAGGAAGGGCAATTCTTATGTGCCTTCATGAGTGGGGCAATGAATGATTTATGTGAGAATTGAGACAGGGCTGTCCTCCCTGCTTTTGCCACAGTGGTATTATGCCCAGCAGTGACCAGCTTCAAGGAATTCCCACGTGCTTAATTTCTGACAGCACTTGTAGAGACTTTAACTTCTCTCTCCCAGTTTCCTGCTGAAGCTGGGGAACTCAGTGTCGCCAGCAGCTTCTCGATGGTTCCTTGGTCCCATATAAATACCAGAAAGAAATTCTTTGCTCCAGTGGTGAGACACTGGAACAGGTTGCCCAGAGACGTTGTGGATGCTTCATCCCTAGAGGGATTCAAGGCCAGGATGGATGAGACTTTGAGCAAACTGGTCTGGTGGGAGGTGTCCCTGCCTATGGCAGGGGGTTTTGAACTTGATGATCTTTAAGGTCCTTTCCAACTTTAACCATTCTGTGATTCTATGTAGCCTGTGCAGCAGGGCATGAGGAAGGTTCAGCACTGTAAACCCTGGGCATGTGCTGGGGAAGTGACGCTGCTCCCCTCTAGCCCCCTCACAACTTCCCAGTGTATCCTGTGCTGCACCAGTACATCGTGTTGGAGGCGAGAGGGGGCAGCGGGCAATGGCCACTTCAGGGCTGAAATTGAAACTTTCACCTTGTAATAGAAAAATCCTTGCAGGGGGAAGCAAGAGACACACTGCATGTGTCCCCCCTCCCCCAGATGGAGGAATTACAGCACAGTGAGTTTTATCTCTCTTCATCACGCTCTCAGGGACAGTTCAACAGCATCTCTTAGAACCTCAAAGGCCCAAAGACCAGCTGAAGCATTCCAATCCTCTCCGTGTGACCACTGTTTGGCAAACCTTCCTTCGACTCCATTATAAGTTAGAGCAGGAAACGAAAAAAACAAACCCCAACCTATTTAGCAAGGAGCCAAATCTGGTCTTTACATAACAACCATGACTTGCTTTTTGGAAAACACTTGAAAGCAACGATTGGGCAAATCAAAGACAGCAGAACAGCAGGAGTATGTTTTCTTTTGTCCTGTTCACTGTACCACACAACTTTCCGACCAGATATCGCTAGAACAGGTTCTTGCTGGCAGCAACAGGTAATTAACTGACAGCGAGTATACCCACTTATGAGATTAATTTCTAATCCTTCAAACAAAGTAGCAGTGCTGCCTTGCTTCCAAACAGAGGGTGAGAGAGGTTTAGAGAAAGAAAGTGCAGTGCGCTCATTAACTAACAGGATTAGAAATCCAAAGGTACGGACTAGTTTGAACAACATATTTTTCACAATATTTGAGTTGATAAGCTGTGTCTGTCACAAAAACATCTTAAATCATAACCAAGCACCAGAATAAGAAAACACAGAGGGATTTCTGAAGAAATATAGGAGAAAAATATTCACTGGTAATTGATAAAAGGGTAGTTGGGAACCACAAATGAAACCTGTTGCAAATTTTCTGGTAGAAAACTAATTTGGTAGAAAGCAGTGATTCAGTAAAATTAAAATATTTCACTGTTGGACCTTTTCTCTACAAATTCATAAACATCCATGCGAAGCATCTGATGGACTTGTGTAGAAACAAGGAGTCAAAATGGAACATTCTGACATAGCAATTTTAGAAGGTCCTCTGGTAGTTTGTGGGTCATTCTGAAATGTCATTTTTGCCCAACTAGGGCTAAAAATAAACTTTGAAATGTTTACATTTTTCATAGAATGGACGTAATCCTTTGCAAGCCCCTCTAATCAAAAGATAGATGAGTGTCCTTGTCAGCAGTCACTGCCACTCCAAGTATTCATTAGAGACTCAAGAAAAAATGTTCCCAGAGATGGAGTGGCACCGATGAGAGGTTCAGATTCTCAGAATTAACCAGGGGCAATTGTGGAGATGTATCGTCTAGATAATTGAAAAAAGAATATCAGGGATTCAAGCCAAACACCATGAAACTAAAAAAAATTGCATACCACCACCACACCAGATCACCAGATTGTGCAGGCACTCACACAGTGTGAAGGTTGTACAAGACAACCTATAGAATCTTCTTGGTGTTGTTCCAAAATAATTAAGTAGGGCTATTGAAACTAGCTTATGCTCGGATGATGGTGTGTCTGCCACTAATTTCACATGTCCTCCTTTGTACTCTTCCAGGTCACAAGAATGACTGGATCAAATGGCAACGAGACAGTTGTGTCCAAATTTCTCTGCAGTGCATACAAATGAGAAATGTGACCTTGAAGGCAAGGAGAGCCGTGCGTCACTGGTGCATGAGAGCTTCCTGGGACATTGCATGCAAAATTCAGATATCTACAACTGATTATGAAGCTATGTACAATGTATAACTTCTCTTTTTCCCCTTTTTTTCTTTTTTTTTGGCTGTGGAAAGTATTCTACCATTTAATTGGACACATATAATTACATCTTTACGTATTGCTGCAACATCACTTCTGCTGACATTTCTTAGCTGGTCCCTTGGAGGATTGGTTCTGCTCCACTTGGGACCAAAACCTGAGAGCGTTCCCTAAATTGTACCCAGGGTTGCACTGACAGCAGAGACAGTGGTATAGTCACCACACTTCAGAATGAGCTTTGAAGCTCATGAGCCTCCTATAAAAACAACTGAAAAGCAGTCATGGTAGCACAGAGTTCAGTCAGGCTGGTTTTCCAGGCTTTAGCCTCTCATAGCTCGTTATGTCACAGGGAACTCGGAAGCAAAAGAATGGCAAAACAGCATAAAAAAATACAAGCACAAAGTCATGTTTGGCATTTTTCAGTTCTCTTCAAACAGTATTTATCTCAGTTACCCACACCCTTTGCAAATAAGCTTCTTTTATTTTATTTTATTTTTTTTTATCTAGCTATGCTTAATCCATTTCCAGTGTACCTGGGTTGGGTATTTGCTTTCACAGGTAAATGTACCACCAGTGTGTGCAGGATCATGTCTACATTAGTATGTAATTCTGTGCAGCACGAGGTGACCGAGGTGATCAGTCAACTTAAGCTTCCTCTTCAACTGATCATTCAATCAAAGCTTTGTCTTCTTCGGCCTACCACGATGCAAATCCAACCAAAGCAGAGTCAAGGGAAGAACTGGGACATTTGTGCAGAACCAAGCTGCTCCTCCAAGCCAAAATATCAGACACGGACACACTCACCTTTCCAGAGGTCCTCAGAAACTCAGCTCCTCAGGGCTTTTGCAGTGAAGGAGATTATACAGCAAAGTCAGTCTCGCTACTGGCAAACTTAAATGTAGACACATTCCCCTGCTTTTCTACACAACTCTCCCTTGCAGAAAGTTTCAGTGAGGGCTACAAAGATGAGGAGGGATGTGGAGAATCTTCTTTTATAGGAAAGCCTGAGGGACTTGGGTCTAGTCTGGAGACGACTGAGGGGCAATCTGATCAACACCTATCAGTACTTAAAGGGTGGGTGTCAGGAGGATGGGGCCAGGCTTTTTTCAGTGGTGCCCAGGGACAGGACAACAAGGAATGGTCACAAACCGGAACTTAGAAAGTTCCATCTAAACATGAGGAAGAACTTTTTCACTTTGAGGGTGGCAGAGCCCTGGAAGAGGCTGCTCAGAGAGGTGGGGGTGTCTCCTTCTCTGGAGATGTTCAAAGCATGCTGGGACACGTTCCTGTCGAACCTGCTCTGGGTGGACCTGCTTTGGCAGGGGAGTTGGACTAGATGATCTCCAGACGTCCCTTCCAACCCCATAGCATTCTGTGATTTTGTGATTCTGTGATTCTCTAGGAAGGGTATTCAGCCTGTATAGAAAGGCCTACTTGTTTGTTTTCTTGGTTGTTTTTGTTTTGTTTTGGGTTGGGTTTTTTTGTTTTGTTTTTTAAATCATGCCATACAAACAGTTTCGTGGCAGGTGACTGAGTGTATTTAAAGGCATCTTTCCAATCACCTGACAAAATTTGGCCCTAAGCTTCCACACCAAATCGTTCTCCACTCTACAGCTCACTTGAAAGCAACAGCATGACACCGGGACGTAACACAGCTCTTTGTCCCACAGCAGATATAATCAAACTACTGTTCTTCGGGCTAAAACGGAGTTTCTACAAAAGGAGATTTGAAAAAGAGGGTTAAGACTAGGTTTATAAAACATAAGCATGTACTTAATCTGTCTGGGAAAATTCTTAATTCACTTTGCACATCTGACCTTAATGTCAGAGCAGGATGCAGAGTCTGGAAGAATGTAATTAATGGCTGCATTTATAAAATAACACAGGGAGGCTTGTATTTAAAGATATCTGTATGCTAAATATACATACAAAGGCATAGTGTATATTGTGTGTATACGTACAAGTGTATCTAAGAACATACTTACCTCCTATAACTATATACTAATAAACCAACATTGCTTAATTATAAAACAGCACTGCTTAATATTAAAGCCAGCATTTTTACTTCCAGAATACAACTGTAAAAATTTCAAATCCAGGCTTTAAGAGCTCTCCCTAACCTTTCTACCATGAAAATGAAGATAAAAGGCCATTGACCATAGAATCATAGAATGATCCAGGCCTGAAGGGACCTCCCAAGGTCATCTAGTCCGACCTCCCCGCAGTCAGCAGGGACACCCCCAACTACAACAGGTTGCCCAGGGACTTGTCCAGACTCACCTTGAATATCTCCAGGGAAGGGGCCTCAACCACCTCCCTGGGCAACCTCGTCCAGTGGAGCACCACTGTCATGGTAAAGAACCTATTCCTAAAATCCCATCTCAATCTGCTCTCTCCATCTTGACATTGCCTCTCATTGATCTGTCACTGCAGACCTTTGTAAATGGACCCTCCCCAGCCTTCCTGTAGGCCACTTTCAGCTACTGGAAGGCTGCTGGTCTCCCCAGAGCCCAGCTCCCTCAGCTGGTCCTCATAGCAAAGGTGCTCCAACCCTCTGATCATTCTCATGGCCCCACTCCATCAGGTTCATGTCCTTGAGGGCTCCAGACCTACACACAGTACTCCAGGTGAGGTCTCACCAGAGCGGAGCACTTATGCATCACCAAGAAACAGTATCCTCTTTTCAGCTGACATCAAGCCTGTCAGGACTTTATTAAAGAACAAGTGGGACTATAGCAGTGCTCACCACCCGAGGTGCTCCTTTCTGATTATTACTTAGTAACTCCAACTTTGCACAGAATCATAGAATCCCAGGTTGGAAGGGACCTCAAGGATAATCTGGTCCAACCTTTCTTGGCAAAAGCGTAGTCTAGATAAAGATGGCCCAGCACCCTGTCCAGCTGAATCTTTAAAATGTCCAATGACAGGGAATCCACCACTTACCTGGGGAGGTTATTTCAATTTCTGAATGTTCTCAGTGTGAAAATTGTCCCCTTCTGTCCAAACAAAATCTCCCCAGAATTAACTTGGACACATTATTCATAACCTACTCCATGTGTCTCTTTGTAAAAACGGAATCCCCATCTTCTTTGTAGCCACACTTTAATTACTGGAACATAGTGATAAGGTGTCCCCTTAGCTTTCTTTCCTCAAGGCTGAACAAAACCAGTTCTCTCAGCCTTTCCTCACATGGCAGCTTCTCAGTCCTTCAATCATCTTGGTGGCCTTTCTCTGGACCCTCTCCAGCCCGTCCACATCTCTCTTACGTCAGGCAGCTTAGGTACTTACAGGATTTGACAGGAGGTGAGCGGTTCTCAGCTTTACTTAAATATTTACCTCAGTACTTCCTTTAATAGTACATACTTGAATACAATGTAAGTCCCTTCTTCAATCATATTCTTAGAATTTCTTGGCTGCTTTTTACACATTGCAATGACAAGTGACTCCATGACAAAAAGCCATCTCTCTGCCCACCAGCGAGCAGCAGGCAAGATTCTGTTGCAAAGGGATGTGGCCTTTTGCAAGGGAAACTTTTAATCTCGCCTAATTGCTGAGACAGAGAGAGAGAGCTGGAGCCAGAAGGAGCTGGGAATTCACTGCAGAAAATGCAGGGGGGGCACAAACCCTTCTTCTTATGTGCCCTCAGTGAGGAGAAAGCCAGCTGAGAGTGGGTTGGTTTTTTTCTTCTTCACAAACTATAAAGGTCAATTTGGCATCTTGCTTTTTCACATCACAGATTCATAGAATGCTTTAGGTTGGAAGGCACCTTGAAGATCATTCAGTTCCCACTAGACCAGGTTGCTCAAAGTCTCATCCAGCCTGGCCTTGAACACCTGCAGGGATGGGGCTTCCACAACTTCTTTGGGCAACCTGTTCCAGTGTCTCACCCCCTCACAGCAAAGAATTTCTTTTTAATATTTCATCTGAATTTCCCCTCTTTCTGTTTAAAACCATTCAAGAAGGAGGATCAAGAGTCCATCCCCATCTCTCCTGTAGCCCTTTTAGGTATTGGAAGGTGCTCAAAGGTCTCCTGGAGCCTTCTCTTCTCCAGACAACCCCAATTCTCTCAGTCTGTCCTCACAGCAGAGAGACTCCAGTCCTCTGATCATCTTCGTGCCCTCCTCTGGACATGCTCGAACAGGTCCATGTCCTTCCTGTGCTGAAGTAGAATGCCACACACCAGAGACATCCTCTTCCCCCATTTCCTCCCTCCCCGCAGTTTTTGGCTGTTCCCAACCCTTTCAGGTTTGACAGTACTTTAGGGAGAGTTCCAGGACACTGCTGCCACCAATTGCTATGTTAGAGCAGACTTAGCATAGGAAAACCATTCCTTCAAAGTGCAAAGTCAAATTTAGAGGTAGTCCAAGCTGAGAAAGAAGGCGCTGATTTGCTGTCTGCCTTCTGGTTGTTTTCAGCTTTTATTGCAGTCTAATTCACTCTGTGAGAGGAGAGACCAGCTCTGTTTTGCACAGCTCACTGTTGCAGAAACGGTCCCCGTGCAATTTCCTATTCTCGGCACATCTAGATGAGTTGCAAGTTAAATCAGTCATTTTGAAAAATGACTGCAATTTTCAGCAATTTTCCAGTCATTTTTCAGTCATCCCAGTTAGTGGAATGAGTAAAAGTAACAGGCTTTCAGTCAACTGACTGGTCTTCTACCTTGTTTTTTTTTTATCCAGCCGTTTTATGGAATGCCTAAATGTTTCAAACAGCTCCCAAAACGTCTGGGTTACTGTTCCCACCGGGTTGTGAAACTTGAGGTTATTGTGTTTTTCTTGAGAAAAGTGACTCTCCTGGGCTGAAAGAGTCCCAGACTTGGTGAGACTCTGGGTGCCAGCCCCTCTGGGGCTGCGCCCAATCTCTGCTGGAGACCCTGGAGCACAGGGTCATGTAAAATGTCACTATACGCTCGGCACGCAGGAGGAGAAAACAAACAGACGCAATGGTTCAAAAGGAAATTGGAGTGTAGCAGACGATGTCGCAGTAGTCTTAATGGGGAAAATAAGCCCTGGCTCCTCTTCAATTGCCTGTCAACGTGCCTGCTCCCATCTCCAACACTTAGCCCGGGGAGCAGTTTTTCCCTTCTCAGTATCTGTGCCCTGTTCATGTGCCGTTTCCCACACGTGCTGGGCACACTGGTCCTTCTCCAACAGCTTGGGAACGTGCCCCCTATGCCTGCCTCCTCCTGATTTCCTCCTGCTGGCTCTTTTTCTGTTGTTTTTTTTTTCTATATTTTTCTATATATTATTCTATAGTTATTTCTTCCACCGTAATAGTGAGTTTAAAACAAAACTTTGTTCTTTCTGGCAGAAGATCTTTGTATCTTCTGCGGCAGTTTTCACATGACGCAGTGCAGGTTAAGGCAACTCCATCTCCTTCCTCCCCAGTCCTCTACCCTTCCCTATCTTTCCTTTCTCATCTCAAGCTGTGGAGCTGAGACTGTCAAATTATAATTTATACTTTTTTTTCTCTTCACTGAATTGAAATCCTTTGCACATCCTTCTCTGACCAGTGATTTATATATTTGCATATTAACTATAGCATGGTTATGGTTTTTATTAGGCTGTTTTACACTCTCTAGCTTCCTCCACATCCCCAGTGAGCTGTGGTGATGGTAGCTGGTGATGGGCACTCACGTCGCAGTACTTTTATTGCCTCAGGGAATTCCTGCGGTTCTTGGCCTTTCCCCTGCCTGCTCTGACTCTTGCAGCCTTTGGTTCCAGTTTCCCAGCACAGCTGCTGGGGACAGAGGCAGCTCCAATAGTAGACATGGCTCCCATAAAGGGGAGACAAGGGAGAAATGCCTCTTTCCAGGGGGGCTTTTCCTCCACCCTGGAGACATGCTCGAACAGGGGGGCTGGAGGGGAGGAAGACACAAGCTTTGGCCACTGCTGCAATTTTCCACTGGCTCTGAAGCATCTGGAAAGAAGGTGTGGAGCTGCCAGGGAAAGTTAGATGTATGTCGGCTCCTGGTGCTCAGCTGAGTCCTAGCACAGAGACTTAATGGTTGTAAAACTCACTTCAAATCCTCTCCTCAGGGAAACCCAGATGTGAGGGCAGCTCGTCTGCACCCTATACATTCAGACCTCATTGCACCAGGTCCTGCGAGCTAATTGTGTATAGTTAGCCCTGTTCTTTAGCTGGGCTGCTCTCTGAACTTGAAAAGCATCCATTCCAGTAAGTGGTTCTAAGTGTAACAACTGGCTCCAAGCGCCAGTGATTTACTGGAGGGTTTCATATCACTCTAAAGATATGCAAAATAGAAAGGCAGCAGAGCAGCATGCTTGTTCTCTGTTTACCTTTCTTCCCTTTTCCACCTTGCCTATTTCATTTTTAACCATTTATGATGGAGTAATTAGTGTTGACCCAGTTGCAGTGGATCCTTTAGCTGCAGTTTGTTCTCCAAATTGAAAGAGCACTACTTGATCTCAAGGCCTAGTCAGAGAAATGGATTACAAAGCTCTTCAGAGATGAGGATGCATATGGTTTTATTTATAGTCTAATACAACTTGACTTTTCTTATATTGTTCAGTGTGCCAGGCATATTAACTAATATTTGTATTTAATACTCCAGCTGAAGAGAGGAGCACCCTGGAGAAGGCTTATATCCCATGAGGTATTTAAAAGCCGGGTTGACATAGTGCTCAGTGACATGGGTCAGTGCTAGCTTTTTATCAGAGTTAGGTTGACGGTTGGACTAGATGATCTGAAAGATCCCTTCCAACCAAGGCATTTCTATGATTCTATGACTTGTGAAATAGAGATTCATGTCACTGTACTCAGGCAGGAAAAACATTTGTGGCTTCTGATGCTTGGCTTTCTGACCTCTTTTTTTTTACTATTTCTTCTTCTATTGCCCATCTCAGAATACTACCTGCCCTGAGGGCATGGTAACATTTGTTATTCCAGACATAGAATCTCTTCCTCCAAAATGGGGTCCGTATAGTCTTCTGTTTTTTTAGTTTACATGCTCTTAAAAACATAATTCTCAACAGAGTACAGACAGTCTTATGATACTACAAAGCTGGCTTAAGAAAGATAGCAACCGTTTCCAAACAAGCAGCAAATTATAATGGTGGTATGTGCTGGATGGAAAAATTTCTTTCCTATTTCATTAAACTCCACTGGACTGAATCAGCTGAGTCAACTCAAGTGGCTCTTCCCAGAAAAGATAAGTGGCCACTTATTTCCCATTGCCACATAAAGTGTTTCTCAAATGTACCTGAAACTGATAAATAAAGGACAATGAAGAATTTTCTTTGTATTTTGTCAGATAGGACGAAGTTGCAATTGTTAGTGCTGTGGAACAAGCGGAAAGCAAGAGTCCTGTTTAACATAAAAATACCTTTCAAGGAAAATTAAAGCTTTTGTGCAAATTCCTACAACATATTTCCAGATGCCATGTCCAGCCCATCTGTCAAACAGTTGATATAATGCAGGCTTTCCTCTCAGTCTTCCTAGAGAATGTTCCCCTCATTAGAGACCTTCCAGCTGTGTCTCCTGTTTCTACTGTGTCTAGAGTTCTTTTATCCCCTTTGCCAAAGGCACCTTTCCAATCACATTCCCTCAAAAGACAGATTCCAAACCCTTTGCTCTCACTTGGCAAGAGGATGATCTCTTGTCCCTTCAAAAGGTGTCTCCTAGTAATGTCACTGGAGGTCATTTCTCCTCATGGAGATTTGGGGGTACATGCCATGACCTTTTTGCCTTGGCAGTAGTCTCACTCTGTCCTATAGATAAGTACTGCTTAGAATGAGTGAATCAGACTACAGGAACATGTAGTCAGGCAGTATCATTTCTGCTCCTTCTGTGGTTATGACCACAAAGCACCCAGCATAACCATCAGGTCCTTACTTACCTGAAGATTACTCTATAAGGAAGAATAATGTGTTACTTATTTAATGATGTAAAAACGTTGTTATCCTTGACTCCCACTGCTACAGCATTTAAAAATGAAAAATAACTCCTTTGCAGACACTGGGTAGGACCTAGAAAGTCATGCTATAACTTCAAGGTTAATTTGGCAAGGGACTAAAGCAGAAAGCTCGGTGGAGGAGACTTGGGCAAGCTGTTCGATAAAAGCCACTGTAGATTAGATCACTGCTCTGTTTCTACTTGTGACGCTAATAGAAATGAATTGATCCACCTACAAGGACACGTGCCTGTTACTAACACAGGCACTTGGATGTTTCCTCACTCTTCTCTTTCATAAGCAAAAGATGAGGGGTCAAAAGAGGTCATAGAAGCTTTTGGTGGTGGCCTTTTTTTTCCCCATGTTTGCTTCCCCCGAGAAGGATAAGAAGCAGTTTTAACCAAGTCCTGAAACTTCACAGTCACTGAGATTGCCCAACATCTTAATTGCTTTCCATGGTATGTATCAGTGAAAGAGTGATAGGGCTAAGATTCAACCCAAAATCCCGAGAGCATTGACAGATGCAGGAATCTGACCAGACGCGATGCCCTTTCGGCTGGGCTCTGCCAGCAGCCTAAGCCAAGCACCCTGAGCTTGGGAGAGTTCATCGTCAGTCAAGATCTGCATCAAAACACGTGCAGCTCAGATCCACTTTTGGCCTAAAATATGCTTGGCCACGTGCCAGCGGACACATACCTAATTACCAGGCTGTGCTGATGATCCCTTCTTCTGTACTTTTCTCTGTAAATTTAGAATAAATTATATCTTTGGCAAATTACACAAAGAGATGATTATACATTTAATTAGATGTTTACCTCTCATTTTCTTCATGCAAGAGTAACTAGTGCAGATTACAGGAACTCAGAATAATTTTTCTCTATGGCCACATTTTCCCAGGGTTAGATTCAATGACAAAAAACAAGCCAGTAAGACTTTTGGTTAGGAGAATATTTAGAACATATTCAGCTTTTTTTCCTCTTTTCTTCCTTTAATATGAAAATGAATACTATCAGGGGATAGTGTCTTGGGTATTTGCAATCCATTGGAAAATGCATATTAGAGGGGAAAATACATAATTTATTAAATGTCTTGCTTAAGGTGAGAAACTTGAAATTGAATTTTGTAAGTCTGGGGATTTGGGGTTATACTTGGCATAGGCTACTTATTCTGCTGAATTATTCAGTGCTAAACCAGCCAGTGGGAATAACAAGAAAACAGACATAGATTTTGAAATGTTTTTTCATTTGATTGGGGGAAAAAAAAAAAAAGTTTAAAAATTAAATAGCTACACTCAAAAAATGCTGAACAACTGCTGATGGATGACTGCAGTTCTGCCTGTGAAAGGAGGACCCATGTGTATTCACTTAGTGGTACTTTAACAAGAATGTTATAAGAGACTGTACTGCCCGTTACACTGCCACAAATGTTAAATATAATTAGAAATTGCTTCCTGCTGCAACCATCTTTCTTTTTCCCCAGTAACCAAAGAGCATGTGTATGCTAGAAGATAAGGACAGGCAGTGGTCAAAACACTGGTGGCTCTTAAACCTTTCTGAGGAAATCAACTGAAAAGGAAAACCCATCTCTCAGGATTGCCTACCATCTGAAAGATTTCTAAGGTATATAAAGGAAAACATTCTCTTAGCAACAAATATCTTCCACCACATAGAAAGAATTGTTTCAGGAACTGAAGTAAACCCCTTTATTTTGTCAGAATGTACTATTTTTCATCACTAATAGGGAGTATCTCCTCTTGATAACAGCAGGCTCTTTTTTCCCCCCATCACAAGGTGGGTAAGACCTCAGGAGATAGGAGGGATCAAAGTAACTAAGATCACACTCCACCTTATGTATGCCCAGTCACACTCTTTAGCTGGAAACAGGAATTTCTAGCAAGTGGCAAAAAATGCACCTGAATCCGGAAACTTTTCATTCCTGTCCATCCCAGTTTTCCCACACCCTGCAATATTCTACCCACAACTCTTCTGTGCCCTACCACCAACCCTTCAAATAACCTCAATGAGAAGGGCTGAAGACAGTCTCTGCCCCTGGTTTCAGTCTCCCGCACTGTCTCAGCCAAACATAATCCCCCCAATTCGATAACACCAAATGGGTAACACAAACACCATGGTAAAACGGCACCAATGCCTTCATTCACAGAGAGCTGAGAGCAGCAGCAAAGCAAAGAGTTAATTTCTGGACATCTAATTACTTAGGCTCTAGGAAATAATTGACTGAGACAGCTTTTCCGAGTTTTGTATGTGTGTGCTTTCTCTAAATCACAGGTTTTGACATTTTGTTTAATATGTCATAAATTTGTACTACAATTGACTGGTATACATCGTGATAGCACTAATCTCTCAATATATGCTAATAATAAAATATATACTATTGAATAAAATATATACTATTTTATGTATTTTTCATCACGTTTTGGTAAAAAAGGAAAATGCTTGTTGTATATTCTTTGATTGATTTTAGCAAGGGCAGCAGTTGTCAGGCCTAGAAACAGCGCTCATGCAGATCAAAGCACCTGTGGAAGATTTCTAGGTTTGTCCAAGGAGAGAGTTTCTATGTGAGGAAAAAAAACAAACGTTGGGACAATTTTAAGAGAAATAGAAATATCAGTTTAATCAACACATGCAACACCTTTTGGAAGAAAAGGTTCTTTTTTAAGTAGAACTAAATATAAACTAGCATTTTCTCACATTAGGAGATTTCAGCAAACAGTGACTAATAAATAAACTTTGGCAATGCTTTCTAAAGATCTTTTTATTTAGCAATATAAGCCAAATACTTCAGCTTGATGACAATAGATTGGAAGTATGGACTAACAAACACAAGTTGGATTTTCTTTTGCACCCTGCAACTTGAGAAATATCCCAAGCTGACTAATAACTCTGGTCACTTCCCCTTTGTCTCACTCTCGTCCAGTCTGTGAAGGATTCTTTATTATTTGTCGAATGCAAACAAGAATTTAGAAATAGCAAAGGTGTGGCTCCGGACAGGAAAATGGATAACTGAACTTTTTAAGGGATAACAAAAAAAAAAAAGAGAGAAAGAAATGTAAATTACCCACATTAGGCTAACCCAGGGCTATTGAATTCAGCTGGAGCTTTTCCATCAGCCTCAATGACCTTTGGACCAGACCCACCACTGTTGTGATGAAGTGCAGAGTTCTCATGTCTTGCAGAAACTGGCTATTTAACTCAAAACTGTGCTGCAACCCTCCCACCCCAGCCGGGGTTGTATTCAGACAGGACACCTGAGCTGGAATCTGACCTATATAGCAAACACAGCACATTGTTTATTGAAGCAGATACTGCACTTAAAATGCCGGCATCATGTGGATGGACTCTGGCCAACTCTCCTTTGAGCCCAGCCGACTGGAATCACATTTATCCCTCTACTCCTGCTGCTCCGTGGATGGTCTGGCAACAGGAAGCAGTTGTGAACTTATGGGACCACTTGAACTTGGCCCAGGTATGAAAGTTTACAAATGGGATTGAGCAAGGGTGATTTACCCAGCACAATCATTTTAAGGCAAAGTCACGACTTGGGAGCTTTGCTTTTCTTCAGGTGATGCCCTTGCTCTGTGCACAGTGAGGACAAGGGACTGGACAGCAGATGACAGCTTGCACTTTTCACAGGAATCTTTCCAGTGTGCTTCCCGCTCTTTAGAAGGAGAAATAATTCACTTGAATTTCCCCAGCTCCTTTGCAACCCTATAAAAGGCAAAACTGATAAGGAAACAAGAGCGCTTACGGGCGAGATGAGATCATAGCAGTGCACTTTTGTAGTCTTTTCCAAATACAATGAATTAGAGGTATAGTTTCTTGGGGTTTTTTATGGTTTGGTTTTTTTTAAAAAAATGAAAACAGCTCATGAAAATTTCAAGTAATTAAGAAATTAGCTGAATCTTTCACCATTTGAAACCCTTTTACTAACTGGTTTTTATCTTATTACTGGTATTTTTCATATTACTAACTGGTTTTTTTTCTTTATTTTCTTTATTATTTTTTTTAAGTGAACCTACTCAGTCTTGAAGCAAACTAGGTTTTAATTTGTTTTCTTGAAACAAACAGGGTTTTTTTTTTCCTTTTTTTTTCTTTTTTTTTTCTCTTTGAGTGAACCTACTCAATCTTGAAGCGAACTTAGTCTGATGTTCTGAACAATCTTTATGTTCTTTTACTCTGTAATGAAATACCCCCTTGGGTTTACGCAGAACTGGATGAACTTACATGAAAAATAATATGGGCTGTTACAGTACTCTCAGCTTAACTGGAATAAAAACAAGTGGGGTTTGTTTGTTGGTTTTTTTTTTTTTCAGAAGTATTATTCCATTTGGAAACAGTTCAGTAAGTGGATCCTCAGATAAAATCAATTGCCATAACTCCAGTAATCAACTAAATTCCAGTAATTTCCTTATGTAACTCTCCGTGCTGTTTTCAGCTTCTTCCCATAGCCCAGGAAACCATGCTTGTTCCATTTGGTAGCTGGTTCTTACTGGTGTGTATCATCTCAGCACTTCAGCAGGTCACATTTCTTCCTAGTGACAGATATGCACTTTCCAGCACAAACCACAAGAGCGAAACAAATTTCTTATCTGATCTGCTTTACCACAACTCAACTTTTGGAACAATTTGAAAACATGGAGGCTTTCAGAGCTTCATCCACCCCTCCCTTTCTGTTATATCACCACGCTCACTGCTTTTTCAGAAAGATAAGGGAGGCTGAGGTCTTTCCACAGTTTGGTTTCTTTGTTCCAATATTAAAACTTGGATGGTTTAGCCTCACGCTTTTAGTTATTTAAAACGTTAGCATATTTTGTCTCAAGAGGTTCCTTCAAAACCCTAAACTTAGAAACAGGACGTCACATCTGGTTCCTGAGCTCAAGGCAGCCTAATAATTGTGGTACAGAAAATTAACTCCAGATTTCACAGTATTAATTGTATTCATTAATGCCTGTGCATTGACAGCATTCATCTCTATAGCGCAATTGGTGGCGTCACTCGAATCGAAACGAGTTGTGCTATATGAAGCCAAATTGCTATCTTGCACTTCCATGAGAGTAAAACACTTGGCAGATATCCCTCACTGAGGGTTGCACCAGCAGCAAAACAGACTCTGAAGGGCTAGTGTGTATAATGTTACGCCACCCTCTGTCAGTCCCAAAATTTAGAGCTATCCTGGGGCAATGCATAGCTGGGAAAGGGCCGTTACTGGCCATCATAGAATAGGAAAGCCTTCAGGCTGCACCAGTCTGAGTGCTGAGATTCCCAAATTAGAGTCGCAGCTCATCCTCTTGTGCTTTCCCTTCAACTAAACAGGTAGAAAATTAATATAAACACGCATAAATGTATGGACACATTTATATGTGTGAACATTCCCTGCCAGGAGGTAGCAGGAGGTGATTCTCCACCTCTACTCCACTCTGGTGAGACTCCACCTGGAGTACTGCGTCCAGCTCTGGAGTCCTCAACATAGAAAGGACATGGACTTTTTGGAATGGGTCCAGTGGAAGACCACAGAGAGGCTCAGAGGGATGGAGCACCTCTGCTATGAGAACAGGCTGAGAGAGCTGAAGTTGTTCAGCCAGGAGAAGGGAAGGCTCCAGGGAGACCTCATAGCAGCCTTCCAGTATCTGAAAGGAGCTACAGGAGAGCTGGAGAGGGGCTTTTTGTCAGGAAATGTAGTGACAGGATGAGGGGCAACGATTTTAAACGGAAAGAAGAATTGAATTTAGATTCAATACCAGAAATTCTTTGCTGTGATGGTGGTGAGGCACCGGAAGAGGTTGTCTGGAGAAGCTGTGGCTGCCCCATCCCTGGAGGGGTTCAAGGTCAGGCTGGATGGGGCTTTGAGCAACCTGGTCTGGTGGGAGGTGTCCCTGCCCAGGGCAGGTGGTTGGAACTACATGATCTTTAAGGTCCCTTCCAACTCTAACCATTCTGTGATTCTATGACTAATTCTTTCTCTTTCACACACACACTCCTTAGACCGTAATTCATCCATGCTTGGATGAGACTGAAGTTTGTTGTGTTTGGACATGGCCTACCATTACAGTCCATACTGGGAGCTTCCATGCATTTGTGAAATGTAAACAGCAACTAGACGAGGAGTAATAAATATAGCATATACCCTTCCTATGCTGGAAGGTGGAGTTGTAATTTATTTTAAAATCAATTTAATTTAAAAAAAAGTTACACTCTCCTCAGATACCCCATAACATTTCATATTGATAACCCTACTGGGCATTGAGGATACGACATAAACCAGTGAACGGATCAATAAGGACAGGTTTTAGGTAATTTGGGTAGTCCCAGCTGCCTTTTTCTCCTCATAAATTTGCTGTAGGACCTCTGCTCATGATTCGCTGTGATTCAGCGACATCTCTCCGGTACCCAGTGATGGGGCTGCCAGTGCTCCAAGTCCATCAGCTGGCATCATGTGGTTCCTCATAGCTCATCCAGTGACTTCTCCTTGACAGCAACACCTGACACTGAAGGTGAAGTTGTTTGAACATCTTTATTTCAATGCAGGATGCCGTGCCCACCTCAGTGCCTTTGAGCTGCCACAGGCCATAATAAAATAAATAATAATAAAAGTAATAAAAAACCTAATAATAAAAGACCAAAAGACATAATGAAAGTCCAAAGGAGGGAATGTAAAGGGCGCCTTTGGGTTTCCCGTCTGGTAGGAAGTATCCGCTCCATGACCTGTCATTTCTGCTGTCTGGACGGCTGTCTCTTGGCTTCCTGGAGTAAAACAAAGCAGCACTGAAAGAGAGTGTCTCTCTCTTCCTTTTGTTCTTCACTACTTCTCTTCCACCCTCTGAACTCATGTGCTCAGCTGGAATTAATACAGCCAGAGAAGTCTGGGGAAGTGGAGGAGGCCCAAGGGGATGGGGGGAGCATTTGCTGTTGATATGCACATAAATCATAACCAGCATATCACTCCATTGGATCTCTGAGGCAACATCAAGGACAAAGGAACTTCAGTTTGTGACATGATGATCTGAACTTTTATGTGTCTGGTCCCCAAGCTTGTATGAACAGCCCTTGGCACAAGTATTAACAAATGCCAAGGAGAGAAAGGCACATCCTTCCATAACTCCACATAAGCCAGCTCCACATAAGATTATCACCCTGGCCAAACACCCTGCTTGTGCATATACATCACAGGCAAGTGTCCAGCTTCTTGATCTCCCCTTTCCAGTACAAAGTGGATAACAAGACAAACAGGAAAGGAGGCATGCCAGGGTCTTTTCCAGACACTCTTTCTGAGAAAGCCTACCTTCTTGTTCACACACAGAGGTATTTACCTCAAAGGTGAGAGGGTTTTATAGAGCTTTTCTTCTGCCAATTGACCATAAGCCTGGATGACTTGCTGCTGTGGGCTTTTGTTTTTAGCTTTGGATTTCCTACACACTGCTGTTTGTGAGAGACATATCACTAAAAAGAAGAGGGCCAGCCGAGCACTGCACATACATGAGCCTACATTGCTTAAGAGATACCTCAGCCCAGTTCAGATCACCGCAGCTAGGTCTCACAACACAGTTTGAGTGACAGGTTGCTCAATGGACCAATCTTAGAAATTCTTATGAATGCTCTGGACTTGGCTTCCCTGCCTTACCTAGTCCTTCAGCGAGCTTTGTCCCCTGTGGTGACTCCACATGGCCTCTGGCCTCAAGCCAAAGCATGTCTGTCTTTGGTGTCAGGCCCAAAAAACCACCCACGGGGTGGGCTGCAGAGCAACCCTGTCATTATTTCAATCCCTTTGTACTGAAAAAAAAAACCCCAACAAAAAAGATAATCACTATGTCTTAAAGCCAGAGACGTAACCCATGGGACCTCAAGAGAACCAGGGCCACCTTCTAGAATGTGTGAACGTAGCCACTCTGCCCTAGAAGCACAGGGTTGAAGATGCTTGGATGGAGGACCTTCTGCCGCCTTTAGGAACCACTTCATTAACTCTGCAATATAGGCACAACCAGATAGAGCCCAGCCTTGACATCACACTGCAGTGGGGCGGGGGGTGTTTTGTGCTCCAATCATTACTAAATCATATTTGTGTTATGTAAAGGTAAGGTGGTGAGCTCCAAAGCGTTGACACTGGCCAGAGAAGAAGATACAAGCTTCATGACAATTTTACAGTAGAAACAAAAAAGTTGAGAAGGTTTTCTGAGGTAAAGACAAGAAGCCTAAATTTGATTCAGTAAGTCTCTCTACTGATTTGCATTCCTAAAAATAGCCATCATTTCAGAACATAGATTTGGCCCGCTGGGTGAAGTTATTAGTCAATCCTGTCTGGTATTCAGCCTGGGTAGTACCAAGTAGCACGTGGTGATCAAATGGAATTACAGACAAAACGTGCTGTCCTTACCCAATTAGGCATTGCTACAGAAGGAGTGAAGCATTTCTTTCCAGTTCTCACCGCTGATGACTTTATGCCTTCAAGTATCAGGCTGAACTACCCTTATCTCCTGCAGAGCTATATATAGTATCTTGCCGGTGTAAAACCTGGCATTAAAGGGATTTTTTTGTACATATTAACCTCAGGCTGCTTGTGGAGTCATGTGTGGGACTTTCTATCACCACGATACTCTAAAAATACCATGGAAGGCCTTGACTGTCCATGTGGAAAGTAACACACTCTTAGTAACTGTTGGAACAAGGTGTACGGTTTGTTTTCAGGTGAGTTATGGTGTCATGACTGCAGCAAGTCAGCTGGGAGCAAAGCTGAGCAGATAGATATATAGGTCTGATGGGAGATTTATTGATCAGGTGGGGAGAGCAAGTGTGTGACAGACCTACCTCTGGACTGACAGATCCTGACGTCTCCATTGCATGTGGGTGAAGAGCGTCATTCCCCAGGGTCATGGATGAGAATAAACTGAGGCATATCAGCTAAGAAGCAGCAAAAAGTAGCCAGCAGATCCACTTTCTTGTGCCAAATAGATTTTTATGAGTAGAAAAGCTGGACTCATGCACTCCTGAACCTGGATTTATCTTAAGAGAGAGTCAGAGATAAACCCTTCTTCGATATCTCCTTCCTGACAACCGAAAACTGCCTGGAAACGATGTGACAAAGTCGCCTGCAGGCAGAAATGGATGACATTGACTAAGAGGGAACACCACCTCAGTTTTTTTCCTTGGACCTGATACACCTCTTTAAGACTGCAAATACTTTTAATGCTCAAGCAGCATAAACAACCTTAGTGGTAGATGCCAACTGACCGTGTTCCCAAGTAGCAAATGGGGAAGGGCAACTGGTGCAGCATCACAGCTGCTGTGTCTTTGGAAACGTGCACCTCCAAAACAAATGGAAAAGCAAGGAAAGAGGTAAATAATCTGATAAAAGATCCCCCTAGTTTTGGGGGGCGGGGGTTTCACTTCTTTTTTTTTTCCAATTTGTCACCAGAAATGCTGCATGAGGAAGCTCCAGGAGATATTCATGTCATCTGTATGGGTTTGGGTGGGGAAGAAAGGGAGTACACAACCAAGAAAGTGGTATCTATCATGCTCATTTAGTAAGTGGGGTTTAGCATTTGTCTTACAATTCTGCTAAGGATTTGTGAAAATTCTAATTTCAGCTACAGCTTTGGTGGAGTATAGGATAATTTACTCCACATGGTAGTAAGGTATCAGATAATTTTAAGCAACAGTATGTGCAATTAGGAATTATGGTCCACCTTGACTACTCTGAGGAAGGATAGGCCTTCTAGATGGAGGAGTTTTCACCGTTGTATGTTTTTAGGGTTTTATGGCTGTCTCAAGGTGCACCCAAATACTAACTCGTCTGTAACACGGGAAAACAGTAATGGATTAATTCTTTTCTCTCCTGTTAAATTGTGCCAAATATTTGCAGTTCAGGGAGGTGATTGAGTCCCCATCCTTGAATGTGTTTCAGAGTGGTTGAGATGGGGTGTTGAGGGATCTGGTGTAGGGGAGAACTTTGTAGAGTGGGGCTGATGGTTGGGCTGAATGATCCCAAGGGTATCTTCCAACCTAAATGATTCTATGTAAGTGAACTGGGAATTTCTCTGTGCCATGCATTTGTAATAGCTTCTTTTTTGTTCATCCAGGAGATCCCACAATCGTCATGTCAGCTGTTAATAACCTCATTCTTTCTCCATGAGCCATACGGCATAGTCCAAAATCCACAGAGGATATATCTGCCCTGATTACTGTGTCACAAATAACCTCCCCCGCCTCCACAAAAACAGCACAACATACTCAAGAAAGGGCTTCAAACACAACCATAGGCCAAAGTCACTCTTGAGGTAACTACTGAACTAAACAGTTAGCACAGGAATTACATTTGGCCTTATTTCAAAACCTCACTCTCCTTCTGACTGGTGGAGGCTGGTGGCAATGTGCCATCAGCAGCTGACTGCCATGACTCCGAGTCCAGAACCGGGGCAATTGAGTTTATCAGGAGATAACTCAGCATCATTGTCACCATTCAGTCACCATCATCCCCAGCTGGGGTTGCCATGGAGTTGTGGCATACGCTACACAAAATAACAACGTTATTTTAGGAGAACTATGCGGTCAACTCCTGTCCTTAGTCCACCAGGTTCCCTGCATGCCGATTGCTGGGGTGCTGCCTGGAGCTTGCTGGGCTGCCATGGATGGGAAAGCTCGAAAGTTCATGTTTTACCAAACTATATGATACACCTCTACGGCACAGGCACAGGAGAGAGTTATGAATGACCAGTATTTGCTGAATCCTCTTAGGCTGTATCTGTGGAAAATTAGCATTTCTCCCTGATGCGGTTGACTGGTTTCGCATCATTCCTGTGGCGAGAGGGACAGAATTACAAAAGCTTTTTTTTGTTTGTTTCCTTTTTATTTTCCATGTGCCATAGCCAACAATGTTGTACGTTATTAGCCTGTAGCACAATTTCTAAAATTGGAATTTCCACTGCTTGGAAGGCAGGCTAAATGTTTTCTTTTTGGAAAGGCTCTATCTGTTCCTCTCTCTGCTGCCTTTCTCTCATACCTCTCCACAACATATGTTTTGAATTTTTTTTCATTTATATGTAAGAAATCACTGCTGGCAGACATTTTTTCTTTGCAGTTTATCTTGCACTGACCTCTGAAAAATAAAAAAGAAAAAAGAGAGAGATAAGGAAGAGAAGCCAGAGATGGATTTAGTGGAATGACAAAAGAGAGAAAAGGGGGAAAAAAACCCAACACCCCCTCCCTCCCCAAAACCAAATAAATTCTTCAGTTCAAACTTGAACCTGCCAGACTGAAAATCAAAATTTTGCTGAAATATGGAAACGTTCAGATCATTTTTCCTTTTCTTTTCTAGCGCTTCGAGGTGCTGTCTGGGAGCCACGGTGCCAAATCATTGCGAGGAAAGTGGTTGTTCCCAGTATCTTCAGTTGGCACTGGAAGCACTGGTTCTAGGAAGTCTCCCAGGGAAACTGCTTTTTATACCTCTGCTCTAATTTTAGAGACAAGAGGTTTGGATAATGTGAGTGTGCATCCACCTTGCAAGAGACTTCTGCAAACTGAACCTGACTGGAGCCTTTCAAGGCTCCCCTGTGTCTCCCAGAATCTCTGGATTTCAAATGAAGGTCTATAAAAGCATGGATCTCTCCTCATTTCCCCATTTAAGGTGGCTGTGACAGAATCAAGCACCATGTTGCAAATTATAGGAAAGTTTTTAGACATTAATAGTGCCTGTGAAGAAAAGAAGAACGAGGACATCTCAGTTTCTTAGACTCAGTCTAGGAGATGAGACTCACACTATTCAGTGGTTTGATTGCTCCAAATGGTACTTACTAACTACAGCCAATAAAAAGGACCGCATTTTATGAATCAGTATCTGCATCTGTGATTGCTAAGGACTTTGTTAGCCTGGTCCCCTGATGTAGCTTCCCCATAGCTGGAGATCTTTGTCATGAGGCTGGCTGGCCTCCCAGCACCACCTACTTCCATCTGAACTGGATGCCATCAGATCCCACCCAGAGGAGTCAAGCCTCCCCAGGAACAATGAGTAATTCTTGGGAGACGCCACTGGACGGCTGCTGCCGTGGCACGGGAAGGCCGATAACATCTCCCGAGCCACAGCGGCCCTTTGTGTCAGCAGACACAAGTGGGATGTTCCTCCTTAAGCTTTCCAGAGTCGGAGGAAGTGGGCCTTGAAACACAATGCTCATTGAAATCGGCTTTCATCTGGGGGATCTCGCCGGCGTAAGCGCCGCGCGGGTGATGTGCTTTCCATCTGCAGCCGAGGCCTCCTGATGCATTTCCTCTGTTTGTTCCAGAGGGATGGATGGCAGCACCTTAAGGCAGGCACACATTGTACTGGCTGGTGGGCATTATTCTGGACTGTGGAAGAGAGGAGTCCTGAGCCGTAAGCATATCCTCAGGAGCCTCTGGTGGAAGTGGATGACAGGTCGAACCACCTCTTCCTTCTCCTTCCCTCTCCGTATGAATAGCACGCTTGTTATAGAAGGGTTTAAAAGCATTTTGCATCTAGCATGAGTTTCTCTCGGCAAGGAAAGGCCACATACACTTACGACACCAAACAATTTAAGCTCTGGAAAGCGATGCTGTAAATGGTGGAGGCTGAGGGGAGACCTCAACTGCTTGAAAGAGCATTGTAGGGAGGTTGGTGCTGGTCTCTTCTCACGGGCAATGAGCGACAGAACAAGAGGGAATGGCTGCAAGCTGCAGCAGGGTAGGGTTAGGCTGGACATTAGGAAAAAGTTTTTCACAGAGAGAGTGGTCAGTCAGTGGAATCAGCTGCCCAGGGAGGTGGTGGAGTCACCATCCTTGACTGTGTTTAAGAGTAGATTGGATGTGGTGTTGAGGGATCTGGTGTAGGGGAGAACTTGTACAGTAGGGCTGATGGTTAGACTTGATGATCCCAGGGGTCTCTTCCAACCTAAATGATTCTATGATTCTATGATTCTATGGTGGAAAACCACAACTTCTAGGAGACTGTTGAATATCACACACTGTTGTTTCGTGGCACTTCACAGAGGTTGGATTATACAAGAAATGGAGTTGAGAAGGTCATCACTAAGAGAGACCCATTTCAGGCTTGAACTAAGACACTGAATGCACCTCAACACAACTGTGCTTTACTTATGATATGGCTACAGACCAGTCTTCTGCTTCAGGCTGTGGCTTTGCAGGATTTGTGGTTGTTCATGGAGTCTTGTAATTAAAAATGAGGGAGATCTCAGCTGAGGCTGTTTGCAAGTACAGATGAGTACCATATGAATCTGCTGCGTGGGCAAGTGTGTAATTGAATAAGGAAATATACCATGGTACCTTTCCAACGAAGACAGGTTGAGAGAGTTGGGTTTGTTCAGCCTGGAGAAGATAAGGCTCCTGGGCTACCTTAGAGCAACTTTCCAGTCCCTAAAGGGACTTCAGAACAGATGGGGAGAGACTCTTGATGTCTCAGCAGTGGAGTGGCATGAGGGGGAATGGTTTTAAACTTAAAAGGGAGAGATGTAGATGAGATCTTAGAAAGAAATTTTTTTCCTGTGGGAGTGGTGAAATACTGGAACAGGTACCCAAAGAAGCTGTGGCTGCCTCATACCTCCCGGTGTTCAGGGCCAGGATGGATGGCGCTTTGAGCAGCCTGGTCTAGTGAGAGGTATCCCTGCCCATGGCAGGGTGGTTGGAATTGGATGACCTTCCAGCTCTAACCATTCTATGATTCTATAAGGGCAAAATGTAGCCATTTCTAAAGAATAAATGTTTCCATCAAATTCTCTGGAATAAATCCCCTTTTCTGCTATGGGGTACTGTGGAAAAAGATAGACGTGTGCTCTTACTTATATGGCATCTCCCTACCAGAAGTATTGCAGGAAGGCTCAGACTGCAGTGAGATGAGATTGGCAAGAAGGAAATGGAAGTAACTTGTCTTTCACAAACTAGTTCCTGAGCATTAGGCTTGAGCCCAGTTCATGGATGGCAAGCAGGTTTTTGTAGCTGAGGATGGTGCCATGACTTAATCACCCTGAGATGTTTATTGAGGAAGGAAAATGCCAGACCAAAGATTCATCAAATATGCGTGGGGATGGGTAGTGTGTTGTGTGGGAGGAGGAAATTATTACAAAAAAATAGCATCATCCCCTCACAGTCCACTCATCTATTTTTAAATTTTCAGATCTAGAAATACTGCTGGCGGATCCCCTCTGTGCTGCCTATTCAGGCACTCTAAAAAAAGATGCTTACTTCCATCTGCCTCCAATGAGCAAGTGCCACCCAACCCAAAGAGTCTTTTTTGACTCGTGGTCACCCGTATGTCTGGATCCAGACATTATGAGGCTTCTTGGGTGAACTCAGAGCAGCGGGAGGAGGCTGAGCTGAGGTAAGGGACACAGCACTCAGGGCAAGCAGGCAGGAGGGCAGCCTGCCTGTCCCACAATACTGCTGGAGAAGAGCCACCGGAATCAGAACTTTAGGACAAAGCCAGACAGACAGGAAAATCATACCAAAGAGTATAAGAAGAAAAGAAAAAAGAAATTGAGAAAAGAGGAGATTAAATTTTAAAGGTTTTTTATTATTATTTTGTACTAAGACAGATCAGAATATGCTAAATAAAGGGCAGCAGGATAGTCATTAGAGAAATCAGGAGATTCTCAGTTTACAAAAATGTTGATTTAGTGTAGCAAGGGGAGAGCAATTCAGCCCAGTGACCAAAGGAAATACTTGGTCAAATGTTAGGAAAAAATATGGCCTGTGAGAATTTTGATAATAATACTGAGGATTACAATGCTGCCCAAAGATTTTAAGCATTGCTGTGTGTCATGCTGTGTAAATACATAGTGCCCATCCAAGAACCCTGTATAAAAACCTACCTTGGAGCAGCTTTAAACCTTAAGCACAACAGTCATCTTAAATAGCTGAGTGTCTGAAGAACAAGCAAACACAATAGCCACTACCAGGTAGACATATGTATGAGGTCATCTGTGCAGTGACACCTATGCAACAGGTTGGGTTTTTTTCCCATGGCTGAGATTTGGGTACTATCAGGAACCTTAATGCCTCACACAGGGAGGTTTCTGATGAATTGATAGACCTCAACTGGGACAGGGTGGATTTGCCTCTTGGTCCAAGTTGTCTGAAGATCCTGGTTCAGGCTGAGACTATTCCCATAACTTTTAGACAAGCGAAGCTAAGTGAAATAAATTCCAGCTTTGGTATTTTTCACCTGAACAGCAGTCATTCTAAAAATGGCATTATTTTTGTATTTAATAGAATACAATTCATAATAAAAATGGCATTATTTTTGTGAAAGAAAAGAAAAGAAAAGAAAAGAAAAGAAAAGAAGAAAAAAGAAGAAAACAAACCTTTAATTTGCCAAGCTCCTGAGATTAAGACATCATTTTAGAAGATCGGTGATGCTGAAATATATTGTTCCCACACTGCAGAAATCAAGGGATTGACTGATGGAGAGGACCATGCAGTAAAGACTGTCTTAATATGACTGTGTTTTTTCAAAGCAATCCATATTTTTAATATAAGCACTGTTTATAAACCAGCCATGTCACTCCCAAACCTAACCCTTTGCTGGGGCTTCTCATATTCTCTGTTGAAAGGAAGATCTCTGTGTTGGAAGGATGAAGATCTCAGAGATACTTAATAAGATAATTCTTTTGATTCCTGACTCTGTGCAGAGAATTGCCGAATTTTTCATTGTTCTCAATGTATGTCAGAGGAGACATCTGCCTAAATCCTTAATCCATTCTTCTAGAAGAAGTGAGTGCCTTAAAAGATTTACACTGGCACTTAAGTGTGTACCTGAAACAGAGGGAGGGTCAGAAGAATAAGGTGAGATGTCCTGGCAGTGATTTAAAGGGAGACGATGGAGGAATATAACCTCTTTAGTCCGTTGTCACACTGTTATTTATGCGGTTCCAGCTTTAGCCATCTTCCCACAAGCTTGCCAGGACTCAGCAACTGCTCCTACTTGCTTTCACCTTGTGTGAAAGCTTTAAAGCACAGTGGAAATTAAATCATACAGTCGTCACGAGTGAGACCAGTTTATTAACCCAAAAAAAGCATAAGTGTCAAACTGAGTCGAAAAAGCATAAACATGACTTCTTGAACCCCTGTTACTCTTTATTTCCATACTGAACTGCCCGCAGCTTTACTCAAATGGTACCTTAAGAAAAAGTCCTGTGAGACAGGGATTATCCTCCTTTCCCTTAGCTGATATCAGTCTGAATCACTTTGTGTAAAACTCGGTGACTAACTACCACATTGCATCGACGTGCATCCCATCTGCTTACCACAGGGCCGCATCTTTAGCCACTGGCCACAGCATCTGAGGCTGTCAGATCATAGATTTGTAAAACACGGCGGTGGGACAGAGTAGTCACAGCATCTCTGGGTTGCCCAGGGCTGGGCAGGCAGTGAGTAACCAGCGTAATACCAAATGTGGGTGTCACTAAAGTATGTCAGCACGATTACGGCCTAAATATGATAAACTTACAACACTTTAAGTCCCTAACTGAGGCCCTCAATTCAAAAAGGACAGGGAACTGCTTGAGAGAGTCCAGCTCAGAGCCAAGCAGATGGGAGTGGAGCATCTCCCATACAAGGAAAAACTGAGGGAGCTGGGTGTCTTGAGCTTGGAGAAGAGGAGACTGGGGGCTGACCTCATTAATGTTTATAAATATGTAAAGGGTGAGTGTCAGGAGGATGGAGCCAGGCTCTTCTCAATGATGTCCAATGACAGGATAAGGGGCAATGGGTGCAAGCTGGAACAGAGGAGGTTCCACTTAATTATGAGGAAAAACTTCTTCACAGTGAGGAAACACCAGAAGGGGCTGCCCGGGTAGGTTGTGGAATCTCCTTCTCTGGAGACATTCCAAAGCTGCCTGGACACCTTCCTGTGTGACATGCTCTGGGTGTTCCTGCTCTGGCAGAGGGGTTGGACTAGATGATCTTTCAAGGTCCCTTTCAATCCCTGAGATTCTGTGATTCTGTGATTAACTGCCTCCATGGAAACACAAATTTGCTTTGCTGTCACCCCCTGCCTTTTCCTCCCTGGTTGCTCCACTGGTAGAAAGTAGAAGAGGGAGATTCAACAAGGATTTTTGGTGTCCTCCCTCTCTCTGTCCTTCCACCTTCACCTCCCCACAGTGCTCCCCGTACCTTTGGAAAGAGCTGCTTTTACCCAATTGATTCAATGAGAAATGCTTTTTTGCCTCCTTGCATTCAGCAGATGTTAGCTTAACAAAACTGATAGTGTGCAATTAAGCCTACAATTTTTATTTTTCTTCAGAAGACTGTGTTTATGTTTCATTATGCTTTAGGACAAGGGGTAACATCTTTAAATTGGAAGAGGGGAGATTTAGATTAAATACCAGAAAGAAATTCTTTGCTGTGAGGGTGGTGAGACACTGGAACAGGTTGCCCAGAGAAGCTGTGGCTGCCCCATCCCTGGAGGGGTTCAAGGCCAGGCTGGATGGGGCTGGGAGCAACTTGGTCTGGTGTGGGGTGTCCCCACCTGTGGCAGGAGGTTTGGAACTGGATGACCTTAAAAGTCCCTTCCAACTCTAACCCTTCTATGATTCTATGATTTTATGAATGTTCCCCTCATCCCTACCCCATAGCCAGTAAAGGCTGAAGCTTTTCAACACAGTATGGTTTTCCTAAGGAACTCATCTTCAAATTAGAATCACAGAATCATCCTTGCCCAGGTTGGAAGGGACCTTTCAGATCATCGAATCTATCCATTCACCCATCACTGACAAAAACTATCACTAAACCATGTCCACATCTGCCTGGCTTTTAAATATCTCCAGGGACAGCGATTCCACCACTCCCCTGGGCAGCCTCTTCCTCCTTAGTTGCACCCTCTCTTTTTGTCCACCAGTATTAGAAATTTCATCTCCACAAGAAAATAAATTGGCAACATGTTCCATCTAGCATTAATTTAGCATCTCACTCATGGATAAAACCTGACTGTTACAGAAAAAGCCGGAGGGGGAATCAACATTAAAAGCACTAAAAATAAAAATTACTTTTAAACTGAGATAGATACCTGGGAACAAGCCCCCAGAGTCAATGCAAAGCAGCAAGTCAGATCCCAGGTTTGCTACCAAAAAGCTGTGAATCTCATCCCAAAAGTGGCTTCTCAGTTGACCCCGTGCCCTTGAGTCCCGTGTCCCCTGGGAGCTTCAGCGCAAGAACAGCACGGACCCTCCGGGTCTCTGTCTTCCCACCGGTCCGTGACGCATGCACCCGGGCTGGAATTCTGAGAGTCTGAGAGGCCTCGGGAGCTTTGTGTTACCCACAAATAAAAAAGGACAGAAAAAAAATAAAATAAAAAAACCAAATATAAATAAATAAAGAGAGGCAGGGGTTTGGAGTCTCTAATCAGCAGTGATTGCTTCCTGTGCAGAAGTCAGCTGTTTCCATACAATAGCCAAGCTGTTCAGTCTCCAGGCGCCATCCCAAGGTCATCACTTCTCTATTGTTGTTCCCCACCCCCATGGAAAATTCCTCTGCTCTTTTATGTATATAAGGGTGGCTTTTTCTTTTTATTTTTTTTTATATTTTTTTTTTAACTTGAAAAACTCATGCCTGCCTCTGGTGGTTGTGGAAGCGTTTGGCAGCAGGTACTGACCTGAACTTGGCTTTTCAGGGCTTTTCCTTTGCTCTGCTTTGTCAAAGCCTGATGTGCTTCTTATCTCAACGCCTTTTTAAGGTTTTTAAGCAAAATTCTTATCTGCACTGGGTTATGTGGAGGATGTAAACTGAATTCAAATCTGACATATTTTTTCCTACTTGCTTTTCTAGGAATCCATGTGTCATTGCCCTCTGAGACAGTGAGTAATGAAGCACTGTCAGTTCCTAGATATAAGTCCCTTATAAAATATTTATTTACTCACACACACATAAACCTTGCTCTTTTAAACCTACCTAGTGGAAACTCTGTCAAAGGAAGCGTTTGATCCATTAAGCTATCATTGCATTAATTTACATTAAGACCTGCTGAGGAAAATTCGAAAACCTTTTGAATTCAGAAGTCGTGAGGAAAAATACTCATTCTGGGTACCTTCTTTGGTTTCTCTGAATTCTTCCAAATCCCTTTCACTGGGCTAGAGCAGATCCAGAGAAACACCAAGCGAGTTCTTAAAAACCACTGCTTGTTATCTGCTGCTGTTGACATCAGTTGGACAAGGAGGCGTAGACAGTTTGATACCTATAGCTTTCAGAAGTTTTAACTAATTCTCTGTGAATTTTCAGGGGCAGATGTAGTTTACTTAGAGGAATTGGGAAAAAAATGAGGGCTACAAAGATGATTAGGGGCCTAGAACATCTCTCTGATGTGGAAAGTCTGAGGGACTTGAGTCTTTTGAGTCTGAAGAAGACAAATCTGAGGGGGGATCTGATCAACACCTATAAATAATTCAAGGGTGGGTGTCAGGGGGATGGGCCCAGTCTTTTTTCAGTGGTGGCCAGTGACAGGAAAAGAGGGAACAGGCACAAACTTGAACATAGGAAGTTCCATCTAAACATGAGGAGGAACTTCTTTCCTGTGAGGGTGGCAGAGCCCTGGAAGAGGCTGCTCAGAGAGGTGGTGGAGTCTGTGTCCCTGGAGACATTCCAAACCCACCTGGACATGTCCCTGTGCAGCCTGCTCTGGATGGACCTCCTATGGCAGGGGTGTTGAAGGAGATGATCCCCAGAGGTCCCTTCCAACCCCATAGCATTCTGTGATTCTGTGATTTCAGGAAGGGCCTGTTTGCTGGAAGCTCGTGACACTTGGAAATGTAAGAGGGCAACAATTTATTACCATACAAACACTAAGATCCCCCCATGAGATGCTGCTACTCAGAAGGTTCAGTGGTGATTGTGGTCCCACAGTGTCATCTCTGGTGTCACCTACTGCTAATGAAACAATTGTGATCCTCAGCCTGTGGCTTAAGACAAGCCAGTGCTTTAATGTTCAATCATTGAAAGAGGCCAAGTCAGATGACAAGTGTGTATTTAATAATGAAAAATGCTTTTTCCTGATTTTTTTTCTTTCTCCCAAACAAACATGGTTTGATGGTTTCTGCTGTTGCTGAAGCAAGCAAGACTGAGCCACAGCAGTGCCCCTCCAATATGTCTATGATTGGAGGGTGGATGCACTATCTTGGGTACACAGACTCCTTCGAACCTGTTGGCTCTTGCTGCTTGTAACTCACCCTTTAATATCCCTCTGGGTGATTTTGGTTTGCAGTTTGTGCTTCTTAGGTTCCCTCAGGGGCACAAAAATCTGCTACTCATCTGCCAGCCAAGTTCATGGATATCTGCGCCTCTTGGAATCCTCTTCAAGAAGGTATGACCAGAAGGGCTTCAGAGTTCTGTTGAGAAAAATAGCCGTTAAAATGCTTTTTTTTGAAGGTTTCTTCCCAGTTCCACAGGCTTTGATGATTTGGAGTATATTATTCCACCATAATAGTTTCTTTGGGGCTATTTCTAGCTACTAAAGAGTATCATTCTACCATTGGACAAGACACCACGAAGCCCCTCTCTGATGACTATGTCATTTTAAAAATCCTGAGTGAGTTACTGTTTAATGTGAAACCTGCAGTAGGACACAAAGTAAGTGATACGCTTTTTGGCCTCTGTGAATAGATTTTTCTACTGTTTGGCGTTTTTTAAAAAAAAAGAAAGAAAAAATATAAACCATTTCTATCTCACATTAGCACAGTTTCAAAGTGAGAGGTAGTAACCTAAGCATAAAAGGCTGTAGAGATTTACATATGGCATCAGTACACTGCCCTCTTACCATTTCCCTGGTAAAGTAAATACTAAAATAAATACTTTTAAACTTCTTTTTCAGATCTATCCCAAAAATTCAGCTACAGAAGTCTTTTTCCTTCTCAAGGATGATTTTTTCCATGTGTAATATTTACTGGCACAGCAAGATCTCCAAGTATGGTATTCACTTGTGAGGTCCCACTTGTGTCTACTTTTGGGCCCCTCACCACAAAAAAAGACATTGAGGTGCTGGAGAGGGTCCAGAGAAGGGCAACGGAGCTGGTGAGGGGTCTGGAGAACAAGTCTTGTGAGTAGAGGCTGAGGGAGCTGGGGGTGTTCACCCAAGAGTAAAGGAGGCTGAGGGGAGACCTTCTCGCTCTCTACAACTCCCTGAAAGGAGGGTTGGGGGCGTTGGTCTCTTCTCCCAAACGACAGGCAATGGGATAAGAGGAAATGACCTCAAGTTGTGCCAGGGGAGGTTCAGATTGGACACCAGGAAAAATTTCTCCACAGAAATCAGAAATGTTTATCAAACATTGGAACAGGCTGCCCGGGGAAGTGGTTGAGGCACCATCCTTGGAGAAATTTAAAATATGGGTTGACGTGGTGCTCAGTGACATGGTTTAGTGATGGGGTTTTGTTTCAGAGTTATGTTGATGGTTGGATATGATGATCTGAAATGTCTCTTCCAACCTGGACAATTCTATGATTCTCTGTCACTGCTGAGTGTCTGCACTAGTACAGTTTGTTTGTTGCTGTTTTCCAGAAACTCTTAACTCAGTCACTGACAACAAGCCTAAGTACAGTTTCACTACAGGCCCTACAGTAATGGCTCAGAGCACTACAGTTCATAATACCGATGGTCTCAGATCACAACGTCACAGAACTACATCTGGTATTCTTAATTAAAAAAAAATAAAAAAGTCAAAGAATGTTTTAGAACATTAAATAATGTTCAAAAAAAAAAATAAAATAAAATAAAATAGAAATAGAAATAGAAATGTTATTGTAAATTCTTTGTTTCATTTCATGCATAAATAAATTTTAAAGAAACAGAAAATATGGTTCCTAATTTGGACAATACCACTCTAATTAGGCTCTGAGACTGAACACTTCGCTTTATTACCCAAGGACCACTCAACAGATTGCCACGCAGGCTGAACTGCACCTCTCTCAAAGTCCTTTCCATCCCTCTCTCCCCTTCCTCTCCTTGGCAGAAAGAGGTATGAGATTTATTGTTTAAAAACAAAACAGAGAAACCCAACTACAGCAGAACAACTTTTGCTTCTCAGGATAATTGCAAATTGTCTTTATTTCAGTGGTTTGAATCCCACTCTTTATTTCAATGGTTGAATATTGGTTTGTTGGTTGGTTTTTAATACTGATTGTTAATGTCCCTTTGTTTCAGGACATTGGGTTTTAAAGGTAATGATATATACTACAGCCCCCAAATTTTATGACCATGCAGGAACTTTGTTCACTGAAATGTCTAAAGTACTCAAGGAAAGAGGATGGAACAGCAATAATTTGGGACAAAGTAGAAGATTAACTTGGGATTTTATTTTATTTAAAGATGAGGTTTGCCCTTATATGTTATTATCTGTTATAATAAAGTTTCTGGAAAAAATATATAATATAACATAATAGAATATATCATAATATAGCATAACATAATATAAAATGATATAATACAATATGTAATATATAATATATGTTATAACTTATATAGTGTTTCTGAGAAGGATGGGAAAATTGACTTCCTCACCTTTGCTGTGAGATATTTCCCAGCTGGGTTAATAGTTAATATTGTAACAAATTTTGTTGTGTTTGGCTTCTCTTCCCGGGTCTCATTTATACCTTTGAAGAAGACAATTCCTTCCTGCTACGATTAAAGATCTAGTTTATTAAAATCTTGCCATTAGTTAGATCATCTTTACCCTCAAAATCACTCGTGTAAAGGTGAAGACCCTGGGAATAAGGACGATGATATGTTTTTTAAGAAGCCCTCAAGTACTTAATTATATTCCTGGAGAGCTGGAATGATGACATGAATACTCTGAGTTGTAATAAAAATGTAAGAAGATTTTTAGAAGGGTATAAATCAGTCTTTAACTACAGTCTGTTTTGAATTATCAAAGGATATAGAGGGAGAGAGAAGGGGAGCAGAAACGAGATAACTCACGTGGAGCAATAACACAGGAAATATAACCCATATGTAAGCCAGGCTATGAAAATACACCAACATGTTCACCTTCAAAAAAACTTGTAAACACAATTCCACAGAGAACAGAAATAACTGTAAGCAGCAGTTGGTCACTCGGGGACGAGCACGTGTGGCTTTCACCTCCCACGGCTGAGCCCAAGGCAGGGCACTATCCCCCCGCTACCAGGGTAGGGTGGAAAGCGATAATGAGTGATCAAGGGTGATGGATTGTATCTCCAGGCAGGAAACCTCCAAGTTGCCCACACCTAGATGGAGATACAGCCCAGCATGGTGTGTTTTCCACCTGTGGTACTCGTCGGCTGTGGGGTGGGCAGGATCTTTCCCACACCAAATTCACCACCGTATGGGAGTCATCTGAAGGCGTTTCCCCCATTTCATGGGGGGATGATACCTCACCTTGTGTCAGGAAGTTGCACAGGACGAGCCTGTGCAAACACACAGTTCTTGCAGAAAAGCTGGCACCAGGTAATCACATATAAAAACTTTATATATACATTTAACAAATGTTGAGGGAGTTGATTCTACCTTCTACACCTCTACTTTGCTCTGGTGAGACTCTCCACCTGGAGTACTGCATCCAGCTTTGGAGTCCTCAGCCCAGGGAGGACACGGACCCATTAGAATGGGTCCAGCAGAGGCTACAAAGATACCCAGAGGGCTGGAGCACTTCTGCCGTGAGGACAAGCTGAGAGAGCTAGGGTTGTTCAGCCTGGAGAAGAGAAGGCTCCGGGGAGACATTTGAGCCCCTTCCAGTACCTCAAGGGGCTCCAGGAGAGATGGAAATGGACTCTTGATCAGGGAGTGGAGCAGTAGGATGAAGGTTAACAGCTTTAAACAGAGGGAGGGGAGATTTAGATGAGATCTTGGGAAGAAATTCTTTGCTGTGAGGGTGATGAGGCACTGGAAAAAGCTTCCCAGAGAAGCTGTGGCTGTCCCATCCCTGGAGAGGTTCAAGGCCAGGCTGGATGGGGCTTTGAGTAGCCTGGTCTGGTGGGAGGTGTCCCTGCCTCTGGCAGGGGAATTGGAACTGGACGACCTTTAAAGTCCCTTCTGTCACAAACCATTCTGTGAATCTATGATTTACCATTTAACAGGTGGAGGTACTGAGCAAAGGCTGGGGTTCTTGATGATGTTAACTAGTTTGTGGCAGATGGGTACTCTTTAGGAGAGGAAAATAGAGCTAAACATACTGCTGACATGAGCTCATACAGCAATTCCTATGCTCCCGCTTTATTCATCTGACATTCAAAGAGTAACTGTCGCATAAATGAACATTCCAGGTGCTACTTCTTACCCTCTGCTTTCTAGGAACCCCCCTGCATGGATGAGTTCCTGTTGCCTCTTCATAGAAATGATGTTTTTTCTTCCTTGGCCCGTGACTCTCATACAAAAGCAGCTTCCTTTATCACCACTTAAAACTAAAGAACACTAACAAAATGCACCGATCAAAGTGCTTCATTCATCAGGAGAACTCTTCTCTTTTGGTTTTTTTTTTTCCATGTTGCTACTCTGTGTGTGAGGACTATTGCACAAGGAGAGACAGACTGTGAATAGACTCACTGTTTACACAGTACCAAAGTATAAGGTTGCTCCTTGTCACCAAAACAGCACCGAACCCTCATGATACACTAAGATGTGCGTGGTAGCCGATGACACATCCCTGCTGCCCACGGGAGCCCAGCAAAGATGCTTTGTTCCCTGGTGTCATGAGTTTCAAATCCCAGCTGGGGATTTACTGACTGAGCCTCAGAGAACTGCTGCGAGTTCCCTCCCAACAGGAGAAGAGGGATAAAATAGAAAGGCTTTCTCCTTTCTGTTTCATTTCAGAAGTACTGCTGAGCAGCAGGAGTTATTTCCCTGTTGGTACCATAATATTGCTACAGTTCTTGCTGACAAGAGCTACATCCACCCATCAGTGGAGAACAGGCTCATTAACCACCCCAGGACGTGGCATAATAGAGATTCCTCTGAATTCAGATATATAAATCACAGATGAAGTCCTCATTCAAGTAAAATTAGAAACTGCAACTCTATCCTGCCATGGGTTGGAACTGGTAATTGCTCAGCATTTGACTACAGCGGTCCACTTGGTTCCCCTGCAGAAAGGCAGACTGAGGAATTCTGGCTGTACCGCCCGGTAGCCACTTCTTAAATTCTTCTCTGGCTTTTCTCAAAATTCTTGTCTTTTAGTAAGGGCACAACATGTATTGCCTACAGAAGGTGTCAGAACACACAAACCTGGGGTACGCCCTCCCACAGAAAACTATTTTTTTCTGCCTTCCTCACCCTAGGACATGGGTAGTGCAAGTGTGTCACCAGAGCCAAGGCCAATGAACCTCTGCAGGAGGCTCTTTACGCTGAGAGCTACAACAGGAGAGGACAGAGGCTTGGGCTTTTGCTGTTGCTGATGGTTGTGACCTTTCTGAGTGATGCTCTCAAAGCACTACACAATGGTTGAAGAATTAGCCTCATAGCATTCCTAGAAAACACGGATTATTACTTCATTGTTAAAGTGGAAACTTGGTCACAGAACAGTTGTGACTTACAAGAAATAAATAAGAAATAGTGTAACCAGCAACAGTAGGGAGATGATTGTCCCCCTGTACTCAGCACTGGTGAGGCCGCACCTTGAGGACTGTGTCCAGTTCTGGGCACTTCAACACAAGAGAGATCTGGAGGGTCTGGAGCGAGTACAGAGGAGGGCAACGAAACTGGTGAAAGGCCTGGAGAATAAATCTTATGAGGAACGATTGATGGAGCTGTGACTGTTCAGTTTGAGGAAGAGGAGGCTGAGGGGAGACCTCATCACTCTCTACAACTGCCTAAAAGGTCATTGTAGAGAGGTTGGTGCTGGTCTCTTCTCACAGGTAATTAGTGATAGAATGAGAGGGAATGGCTGCAAGCTGCAGCAGGGTAGGTTTGGGCTGGACATCAGGAAAAAATTCTTCCCAGAAAGAGTTGTTAGACTCTGGGATGGGCTGCCCAAGGAGGTGGTGGAATCACCATCCCTGAATGTGTTTAAGAATTGATTAGATGTGGTGTTGGGGAATGTGGTGTAGGGGAGAATTTTGTAGAGTAGGGCAGATGGTTGGACTCAATGATCCTAAGGGTCTCTTCCAACCAAAATGATTCTATGATTCTAAATGGTTACACAAGAAGGAGTCAGGAAGAGGGGAAAAAAAGCTCTAACCAGTGACTTAGACTCTTCAACTTTTCCCTTAGTTATTTAGTGCATGATTTGGGGCACTTCCTATATACCAACTCATCCCAGAGAAATGCTTTAAAGCTTTGTTTACATATGGACAGCATGTGGAGATACTTGAATGGAAAGGCTAGCCACCAATTTTTCACTGCTGTTTCCAACAAGCACAGGCTGAAGTCAGGTGGCATCTGAGTCAGGTAAGCTTTGCAGAAGCCTGGTATCCCAAAGGGGTCACAGTAGAGTTTGGCATTTACTCCCACTGCAGCAATCCACTGATAGAACTGCCTTACAAATCCAGAGTAAAGAAGGGAAAAGTGAGCACTGGGGGAAGAAAACAGGCCCAAAGCAATCCCAGAACATAAAATCATTCATAATTGTGTTACTCCCATGTGTTGTCACATTTCTCCCCCTGGAGTGAGGCCCGGGTGGGAGTAAAAGGGATAAATCTCCAACCTGGCCCTTGGGAACAGATAGGTCCAAAAAAGCTCTAAAATTAAGGGATGACACAAAACAGGACCAGGTAGTGAAATGGAGAGGAATCAGCTGGAAAAACTGACAAATGTGGGTGAAAGTAAGGACCTAAGGACAGTGTGAGAGTACTAAGGAAAAATAATAAGCAAGAACAAAAAGAAGCAAAGGGTTATAATGGATCTAGTGAGTTGCAGGTAGCCACAAAGATCAGTCAGAAAAAAGTGAAAAGTAAGATTGGAAAGTGTTTTCTCATCCCTAGCCCAAAAAAATAGTGACAAGAACTTGTTTATCCAGGATGCAGGGGGATAGAAGCCTTTTCCTTTTGCAGAGATTGCAGCACGGCCGATGGGGGGGTGGGTTATGAAAGTTCAAACACACCCAAAATCCATCAGCTTCCTAACTACCCATTTTGGAGCTAAGTGCACACCAGGCTAGATGTACAGGCAGGGGCGTTGCAGGAAAAGTAGCTAATGGTTGTGTTTAAAATAGCACCGACCCTTCCTATCTTACTGGCATTGACTATGGGGACAGGCACACCCGCTCGGGCCTGCTTTTGCACTTCAAATATTTCACTGGTCCGACTATTGTAATTGGAGACGGGATTTCTTTTTAACTGGAACTGCTGTGGCAGTAAGCCCTCAGGTAGAGGCTGCTCTACAGACGTATAGATAGGACCATATTGGTGGTCATTCAACATCTCTCTCCTATGAAGACAGGCTGCGACAGCTGGGGTTGTTCAGCCTGGAGAAGTCTCTGGGGAGACCTCTGAGCCCCTTCCAGTACCTAAAGGGCTACAGGAGTGATGGGGAGGGACTCATTTTCAGGAAGTGTAGTGACTGGACAAGGGGTAACGGCTTTAAATTGGAAGGGGAGATATTTAAATTGAATACCAGAAAGAAGTTCCTTTCTGTGGGAGTGGTGAGACACTGGAACAGGTTGCCCAGAGAAGCTGTGGCTGCCCCATCCCTGGAGGGGTTCAAGACCAGGCTGGATGGGGCTTAGAGCAAACTGGTTGGGTGGGAGGTGTTCCTGCTCAGGGCAGGGGGGTTGAAACTTGTTGATCTTCAACTCTAACCATTCTGTAACTCTATGATTCAGCATCAGCCAACGATTGACCCTGTGCTGTCCTGCTCCAAGGATGTGTGGACACAGCTTCCATCAAGGAGCCACAAGCCAAGCTGCACTCACAAGCTCCAGAAACTGTGTAGGGAGGACATTTGGAGGGTAGGGACAGGGGCTGTTCTCTGTTCATCTCTGAAGATGAATGCTGAGAAGGTTCTTGTTCCTCCTGCTTTGCCCTAACGACTGGGCAGGGGGGAAAAAAGTCGGTGCCTGAATGAAAAAGAAATACGTTCACATCTCTTTAATCCATTCCCAGCTAAATCCCCATCATTATCTGGAGACACCACTAAATATAATTAAAGGCTTTATTTCTGTGTTGCAAAACAAAAAACACTCCATAATTATGGAGTGTTTGTGAAGTGCAGCATTTCTGTGTGTATGTTTGAAGAAGCGAGTGGCCCGCTGTTTTCTGCATTTCCTTCTAAATCACCTACATTTTCCTTTCTGCCCACACCCCACTAGTTTCTTCCCCTCTACCATGCAACTCGTTCCATTAAGATAATTTTATTTATATACATATAAAAAAACAAAGAAGAAACTGCTTGCCAAGTACCCGTACAGATACCAAGTGAGGCGTCTGACAAAACACAATTTTTGCTCTGTCACCTTTCTCATCTGGAAGTCTGGAATACTTTGACATAAAATGTGATGATGTGAAACCAAGTTCAGAGCCAGGGGAGAACTTTCCAAAGATTTGCTGGTTTGCTGTCAAATAGTTACAGAACTATTATTTTGAACTCCTTCGTATCATTGTAGAGAGGGAGGGAGGCAGGAGAGGACACTGTCATCCACGTTCTCAGTGATGTCCAACGATAGGACAAGGGACAATGGGTGCGAGCTGGAACAGAGGAGGTTCCACTTAAATATGAGAAAAACCTTCTTCAGGGTGAGGGTGAGGGAACACTGGCAGGGGCTGCCCAGGGAGGTGGTGGAGTCTCCTTCTCTGGAGACATTCAAAACTTTCCTGGATGCGTTCCTCTGTGATCTAGGTGTTCCTGCTCTGGCAGGGGGATTGGACTAGATGATTTTCAAGGTCCCTTCCAATCCCTGATGTTCTCCGATTCTGTGATTCTGTGACACAGCTTCCGTTAAGGAGCCACAAGTCAAGCTGCGCTCACAAGCTCCCGAAGTCGTGTAAGGATGACTTCTCTCCTTTTCCTGTAGAGAGAGACAGAAGTGACTGAATTTCAGGGTGATAGGAGGGGTTCATACTACCAAACAGAGAGACTGAAGCCATGAAAAAAAAACACCAAAAAAACCCAACACAACAAAAAATCCAACCACCCGAAATCCACAAAATTTAGAAATGAAAGGATCATACATAAATGTCAATAATGGAATTTGCATAAAAGTCTTTTGCAAAATAGATGCTTGTGATGTTTTTGCCCAATGTGCTTCATAGAGCTGTCCATGAAAATTCTGGGATTATTTTATCCCAGGTATTTGCAAAATGTTTAAAATGAGACATTTGGGTTTAGATATAACAGCAGTAAAATACAAAAAAAAAGAAGGGATAACAGAAATAGAAGATAACAGCGTTTGGTTTTAGATTTCTACATTACAAAGAAAACCAAAAGAGACATATGCATATCTTCTGATCTTTTCAGATATCAAGCCTGGTTTATTACATTATCTTATATGTGCTTACTTTCCTTTTAGACATAACAATGAACAAAGTTATTATGAAAACTGCACATCACCAATTAGTTTGCCACTGTCAAAGCTGACAGGAGATTTCAGCACAAAGATTGCCCCTTGATTTTTTATTTAAAATGTTCCTCCTTTAATCATAGAATCATAGGATGGTCCAGGCTGGGAGGGATGTCGAGAGTCATCTAGTCTGACCTCCCTGCAGCCAGCAGGGACAGCCCCAACTAGACCAGGTTGCCCAGGGCCTCATCCAGCCTCACCTTGAATATCTCCAGGGAAGGGACCATGTGTGACTTCTCACGTCTCAGTTCACAAATCATTTTCTCAGTGGGAAGCATGCAAAATTGTCCCATCTGAGAACAGAATTGCTTTGCTTACAAAACCTTTTTTAAATGTGTAATTTAAATTTGACCTAGTAAAGTATGAAGTGTTTCTTATCTACTCGTAATGGCATTCCTGTTATCAAGTTATGCAGTCCTTAGGACAACTTCGAAATAGCATGCCTCTGTGTTATCTATTATGATCATGATAATTATTGTTTATTGGCATTGTGGCTATAATGTGGTCCCTGGAGGCTTCCTGTAATTGAAGTTACCTCTTTCGACAGTTTAATAATCTGAAATTCTTTTGACACAAAACAATATAACTACCTAATTAAGTGGGAAAGTATGCAAGTATTTCGTACTTCTCTTTGAAAAAAAGCAATAGAAGTGTCCCATTCCTCATTTTAGACACTTCTGTGGAAAGAGTACAGCCACAGTAATGGAACCCCTGCAAAACCATCTAGGTCTCCAAGAGTCCTCTTCACAGAAAGCCTGAACGAGGCAAAGAAACCCATTGCTGTCCCAAGGAGCCCTGGATTTGGGAACATTCCTCTTCTGCTCCTGATTCACACACATACTTAAGCCGGAGCGAACGTCACTGAAGTCAGCTGGGACCCCAGCTAATGGTTATAAGGCAACTATTTCCTGTGCTCGTGTCACTTCTGTGACACAGCTGTAAATTTCAACCCAGGAGAGTTTTCCCAGGCCCTCTCTCTCCGTTGCCTGAACAGAAAAACAAAAGATGAACTATGAAACTGTTGCCTGCTCTTCTCCCACAACTTTCTCCAGTTTTCAGGCCTCTTGAAGTCTCTGTCCACAGGATTTAAGCAGGTTAAGTAAATGGATCAGTTACTGGCAAAATAAATATCTATAGATGCGCTGCTGCTGATGGGGTTTTAATGCAAGAATACAGTTGTGCTGTACACAGAGCTCATTTCAGGCAATGCTACTACATCACGGGTTAAAAAACATGTGGAGAGCAGCCACATCTACCCAAATATAGGTCAGAAATGCTGCCCATTAACCAGGAGTGTGAAATAACATGATTATGATATCTAACCTTTCATCTGGGATGGGAAAGATCCAGTAAGTGAATACGTTGCCCTTTCATGTTTGCGTTTCACTCCTTATTTTCTCTTCTGAACGTTCTTCTAAGGTGATTTTTGCTTGGTCTTTTTAATCAGTATTTGCCTGATGCAAAGTGGATGGAAAACTTTTGCCAATTTAGAAAAAAGGTATTTGCTTTAGTGTTAGCCATGTCACAAGGTGCAGGATATCAGAGAATCAAGCTTTTTAGTTCTGCTTTCTAGATAAGAAGAGTCTAATTTCCATAGGAAAGCCTGTTTTACCAGATCAGCTACACCCTTTCCCCCTTTTTTCACCATTATCTCTATTTAGCTGAATTGGTTGTTGATGAGAACATGGTAGAATAAAACAAGAAACACAAATAGGCCAATAGAGCCACTTGAATGTTACTTGCATCTGAAATTAATTTACTTTGGCCAGCTGAGAGCGATTATCCAGTTAGGGAACAGGAAAAGCACCATGTCTTACCCAGCCAAGGAAGACTAAGAGCCATGGCTCACAGGCCAAGGATGTGCAGTGAATCTATTCATTACCATTTTAGGAGAACCTGGAGGTAACAGGACTGGGACCCTGATGTGCTTATACAAATGCTGAACAAAGGACACCTGCTACCTGCAAGAGCTTACAGCCTAATTAGATGAGGGAAGCAAAGCACAATACAAGGCCATGTATGAGGCTAGTTATATTTCACTCCCAGTGACTGCAGACCTGGGTGAGAAAATGTTATAGAATCGTAGAATTGGTTGGGTTGGAAGGGACCTTAAAGATCATACAGTTCCAAGACCCCTGCCCTGGGCAGGGACACCTCCCACCAGACCAGCTTGCTCAAAGTCCCATCCAGCCTGGCCTTGAACACCTCCAGGATTGGGGGCAGCCACAGCTTCCTTGGGAAACCTGTTCCAGTGTCTCATCACCCTCACAGCAAAGAATTTCTTCCTAAGATCTCATCTAAATCTCCCCTCTCTCAGTTTAAAACCATTATCCGTCATCCTATGGCACCCCTCCCTGATCAAGAGTCCCTCCCCATCTCTCCTGGAGCCCCCTTTAGGTGCTGGAAGAGGTTCAAGGTCTCTCTGTCACCTTCTCTTTTCTAGGCTGAACAATTCTCTCAGCCTGTCCTCATGGCAGAGGTGCTCCAGCCCTCTGAACATCTTTCTGGCCTTCCGCTGGACCCATTCCCACTACTAAATGCAAAGCTGCAGAGGTCTCTGCTCCTGAAACACCACACCACAGACACTATTACCTTCATGGCGGATAGTCTATGCTCTTCTGCTTTTGCAGGATTACTCTCTTAAACCTCCAAAGTGTTAAAGGTATGTGCAAGCGAGTAGCATGCACATGCCTCTGCTTCATAATTTTTGATCATCCATGCTGCCACCAGTGAAAAAGTATTAGAGCTGCCAAAACAGCTCAGCCCACCTGTATCATGAATTCCAAATTACAGAAAGAGGTCTGAACAGCCATCTGACTCCCAGAGGTGCCTGACACCAAAAAAAACCACCACCCCAAATCCCCCAAACATAGTAACTCTGTCCATCAAAGCCTAGGACAATAATCTTCCGCTTGCCATGAGCTCACAGCCCCCTTGAACTTAAAGTATTTTTTTTAAAATCAACCAGTGACTGAATGTATGATCCAAATACAGCACATCAAAGTAAGCACCACCTAAAATCGTCTGTGCCCATAGACTTCCCATCACTGAAGCAGAGGAAGCTGACTCTTGGCAATGCACATAGAGTTCCCGCAGAGTTCAGGTCTTGTTTTTCTAGTGCTTGGGTCAATACACCATTCCCGGTTTAGATAACCTAGCCATGCTACAGGAAAGACACTGAAATATCAGTGTGAGCATGAAATAGCTTTAGTTCAAGCTGCTCGACAAATGACTGTCACTGAGAAGGACAAGGGAAAGGATTGCATCTTCCTTTAGCTACTCATTAAGGCTTTAGTGTGATTATACAATGGGACCTTGCTGTGTTTTTATGTCTTTGTTAAACTGAGTTTGGTTTTGTGCTGTTGGATTTGACACAAATTCACGGGTAAAACAGCGAAATGAGATTACATAAATATAAAGAGAAGTTTGTTGTATTGTGATTGCTCCTGTTACCAATTTCAGACCCTTGCTACCTGGTGCCTGCTCCCCTCGCTGCCTTAACTGCATAGCTCCTGAAGCTGTGTTTCCAGGGTGCTTTTTTAAGCCAAAAAGACAAAAATTCATCCTCTCTGTGAAACTCTGCATTTAATAGGTGTAAGCTCTCAAAAACTGACTTCTGTTTTTTTGGAAGGACGTGACAAATTGCTATAGACAAAGATGCTGAGATGGCACTAAACACGTGGCTGGGGCTCGCCGGGTTTTGACGACAGAGTGTCACAACGTGCCAAGCTCTGTCTCCAAACAGACTCGTTTATACAGTAACAGCAGCTGAGATTTGAAACCCAGACGAGATGACTTGCTGTTTTGAGGGATCTTTCTCCTGGGAACGGCAACTAAAGGCCTGATATGAAAATAAATGAGAAATCTGGAGAAAAGAAAATAAAAAACCCGTCAATGCAGTATTTTATTTCACTTCTTCACCACTGCAGATGAAGTACATAATGATCAGAGCAGAATTTAAGATCAGAATATCCAGATCCAGTCCTGGTTGGAGAAGTTACAAAGAAAAGCTTGTATTCTGCAGGCATTGGAAAGCTTAATTTATTGCCTAAGATGTTTAATTTGTATTGTATTTCTATACACATTGCCTAACTTTGCCTCCAGCTACAGCATTTTACTTATGATGATAAAGTACTGTCTAGGTACCTCATGACTACTGGACAGTCTGAATTATACCAGTATCAGCCTCAGATGTTAACACTGAGGTTGGTAAACTACACTAAAAAGATATATACCGAGATATCCTTTTCCAGACATTTTTTCTAGAGATATTTATTTTCTGTATTCATTATGGAATTGGCTAGTTACGAACACTGTAGCTATAACTTTCTTTTACAGTTATAAATTAACAGTATTGATGCCTTCCACTTGCAACAGTTAAATTTTCTTGTTGTTCAGACATGTGCTGGTGAGGAATCTTGCCCGTAACCACCTTACATTGCAGTATATCTCTACTACTGCATGTCTCTGTGCTGTGGGAAATAATTTAAGCACATCGATGTACATACCTACAGCATAAACAGTACTTTTGACTTGCTACCTGAATTACACATAGGACATTTCTTGGTCATAAATAAATAAACTTTCATTTCTTTGACTAGCTAGTTCATTGTTCCCCGCATTTTTGTTTCTGTAGCTATTTTTACCCCTGAGAGATTTTTTGAAAAGGGGGTTGTTTCCTTGAATTTACAGAAATATTCCACCTCTAAGTGTCCTCAGGCAGACAGCCATTAAAAGAAAGAGCAGGATAGAGCTGCTAAATCTTCAGGTACCATAAAGGAGTCCCATGTATCCCATCTGGGAAGATATTTGTTTTCAGCAGAAAGGTTTTATGTACAGGGAGCTGAAGAACAGAAAATGTATGGTGCAACTCATCCAAGACGCTTTGTTACCTCAGATCGTTGCTCTGGGCCAAGCTAACTCAAGCAAGATAACTCAGCTGCTTTGATGAAGGACAGATCTTCTCAAACCAGTTCTTAAAAGGGAGTCTTCTCTGCTTCTTGCTACATAAAAGAGAAAGAAAGCTTAATCCCTCTGTGATGCAACTTGAAAGGGGAGCTGGGGTGCTTGAGCTGGCCAGAACATGCTGATCTTGTTCATGGAGATCTTTCCCTGGGAGGACGTCAAGATGCCTTATGGTCTCTGTGCTTGGCCTGCAAGTAAGTAGTGTCAATTCCCGACCCTGCTTACTGAGGGAATGAACAGATGTGGGTGACATCGTGATTTAAGAAGGGTCACAACATCAGAACTGAGAACTAGGATTTCCCAAGTAGACAAAAAAAGCCAGGCTGTAGCCTGAACATGTTGTGGGGCAGATCTAGACAGCAGATCGTGTTCATTACTAATCATCGAGATTTGGTCTGCACAGACAAGCAATTCCTTTGGTTGGGAGGTGAGATTAAAAGTAACTGACATATTGACAGAAGTATGAAAAATATGGAAATAAGGACAACCAAGAGACTTGGGGGAACAACTCGGAAAGGAAGCAGGAACAGTAATTTCCCTCCAGTTAGCAAAAAGATTTTTACATGGTCTCTTGTTCGGGATTGGGAGAATCAATAGCAGAAAATGTGATATGTAATTCAGAAAAAGAAGAAAAATGCCAAAGCATGACAAAATGAGACTTCTGTGCTCCATGTACCACATTAACAAAGCAAACCAATGCCAAACTGGCACACGTGTCAGTGGCTGGGGACTGCCATCTCCCCTCTATCTTTGGACCTGCCCATTCCATGGCACATGATGCCCAATGGCTATACACCCATTAGCCCTTTTCTTGGGATTTTTTCAAAGAAGGGACACACAGAGGACCAGAGCTTATGCAATCATTCTTTACAGAATTAATGTCTGGACTCTGGATAGCAGCAAACACTGTAATCCAGGCTCTGGTTTTAAATGGGACAGTGAATGAAAGCAAGAAGTAACAGGTAGCAAAGCTAATGAAGTGGAAGAAGAGTGAAAGACCAGTGAAAAGTCAATGAAATAACTTAAAAATGTTAAGGTTGTGTGGTGATAAAGTTACAAGTCATGTGCGTATGTTAAAGCATGTTTGGATTCCCAATAATAGATTTAGAGTTGGAAGGTCTGCCTGTGCCACTAAGTTGAAGGGAGAAAGGATGGAGGATACATGGGAGGAAGGGAAAAATGAATGTTTGGGACAACTCAGGGGAGAGTGACAGAAAAAAACAGAGGGAAGGAGGAACACATACAATTATGGGAGTGTTATAATGGGGGAAAGAAGGACCATCAGGACACACAACCACATAATGAGGGCAATACTTTTCAAACTTGAGGACCATGAAATGGAAGTTACCTCCATTGCTGCAGGATCTTCATAAGCTCTGGAGACAAGGTGTTGGCTATGGAGCCATGTAGACCACTGCTGGCCTGTCAGAGAGATGTGCTCCTGTCTCTCCTCTCAATTGCTGCTGCCTGGGAACCGTGGCAGGGTAATACTTAGAGGTGATCCTACTGATTGTAAACTCCACGAGGGAATGTGGCAGCCCAAGCCTACCCTGAAGCTCTGGTCCAGGACTGCCAGTGTAACTACAGGTTCACGCCGGGTGAGCAGAGGGTTGGGGAGCAAGATGGAAGAGATTGTATCTACAGAATTATTTATTATACTCCAAGGTTATAAACAAACCTGTGGGAGCAAGCACATTCCAAACTGAAGCGCATTCATCATTAATTAGCAATAATGATTGAAGTAATTCTTTGTGTTTCCAATAGGAGTGCAAATCTCAGAGAGAACACAATCCTGAAAGCAGAAGGATATTATGGGGAATTTAGCTTCATGCAAACCCTGTGAAGTAGGCAACCTTATCTGCACATTACAGAGGAGGAAACTTTGGCATGGAGAGATTGTGATTTGCCCAGGGTCAGGCAGGAAGCCCAGGGAACGGCTAAACAAGGCCCCGGGCTCATGAATGCCAGCCCCCTGCTTCAGTCACAAGATCATTTTCCCTGTCCTTCGCTTGGTAATATTCCGAAGAAGTTAAGTTAGGCAAATCCATACCTAGGGATTTGAAAGTAACCTTCTTCTGGGCATCTCCCAGTACAGTGGGAACAGAAGTCTGCCAAAGGAGGTTTTCTCTACTTTCTATATGTGCCAGGAGTGCAGATGAGTTCGGAATCTTAAGCATCAAACCAGGTAGTTTTTATGGACAAGTTCAGTGTCAACACTTTGAAAGGGGTGCCAGAACACACCCAAAACTTTTCTAGATGCATTTTAAGCCCCAGGCATGAATTTTTTAAACTCTGTCTGTTCAGCTTTGGCAGGGGGTTGGACTAGATGATCTCCAGAGGTTCCTTCCAACCCCACATCATTCTGTGATTCTGTTAAATTCTGTTATGCCAGGGAGGCTGTGCTGCTTTGCACAGGAGAGCCATTGAGCCCCACCACATGGTCACTCTGTGCTTGGGGTAATTGTCTGGAGGCTGGACAATGTCCAGACTCCCTTTCACCAAGGTGAGATTTAAACATTGCACATCCTAATGAGTGAATGCTTTCAGCAGGAAGCAATATCTCAATAGGTGGAAGCCGTCGCTATCCTCCCTATTTCGCTCGTAGCCTAATCTGACAGTGCTTTCCAGAAAATTCCCATCAGGTCAGATCTTGTAGGCCAGAAAGGGCAGGAAAGATTCATCTTGCTCGTGAAAGCCCTTCAGCATGGGCCTGAGATGGGCACACAACACTGCAGAGGCCATCTTCAGCTCTGCTCAGCCCCCATGATGGACACACAGGGCACATCCACGCTGCACGTTGCTGTCAGCAACCTGCAGCTAACCAACCTTTGTGCTTTGGGAACCACATCCAGCTGTTTGCTCTATTTTGCCTGCCTGCTTCAGGCTCCTGGGCTGGTATTTTTGCACTGTGGCAATTGATTACATGTGCCAAACCATTGGAAGCCAGGTCAGAGAACTTTTACCCATCACTGTGCTGTGTGTAGAGTAAGCTTGGACACACAGGTGGTATCAGGGATGGAAACATAAGATCCTAGTGACTTCACATGTTTCCAAGACTAAGAACTGCCAACAGACAGATTCTGAAGATGTAGTTTTAGTTTTAATGGTCAACAGTATCAGTCTGATGAGTCTGATAAATCTTCTAACTCAAAGCCTTCCACAGACCACTATCAGAGCCACATCAGAGGTGGAAGAAAGACTCTAGTCTTTCTAATAGTGCAGCTCTTTAGGTTTTTTTGTACTGTTCTTACCTAAATACATAATTTCATATGCGTTTTTCTTCCTGAAAAACTGTTCCAGTAATAACTTATTTGCATGCTTCTGCACGTAATGTGTCTTGTAGCAGCTTCCCATTCAGTCGTGGCCGAATGATGCTGCTCTCACAGCTTGCTAATGACTTGGCAGAATAATCATGGTCATAGTAGGTCATAGTAGCATATGTTAATCTTAGAGTAATCATGCCTGGTGCAAGTCATAGAATGGTTTGGGTTGGAAGGGACCTTAAAGATCATTGAGTTCCAAGCCCCTGCCATGGGGGGCTCAAAGCCCCATCCAGCCTGGCCTTGAACATCTCCAGGGATGGGGCAGCCACAGCTTCTCTGGGCAGAGTTTCCTCTTCTGATATGAGGAAATGACTTCATGTTGCACCAGGGGAGGTTCAGGTCAGATATCAGGTACAAGTTTTACACAGAAAGGATTATTAAACTTCAGAATGGGCTGCCCAGGGAAGTGGTTGAGGCACCATCTCTGGAGGTATTTAAAAGATGGGTTGACATAGTGCTTGGAGACATGGTTTAGTGATGGGTTGTTGTTTTTCATATGAGTTAAGTTAATGGTTGGACTGGATGGTCTGAAAGGTTCCTTCCAACCTAGAAAATTCTAAAGTTCTATGATTCTACAACACCATTGCTGATTGCTTGCTGCATTACTCCCACCAGCCAGCTTTATCATCCCCCTTTTTTTTTATGTTATTTGACAAACAATTCTCCTCCAATGTCTCTACACTATTGTTGTGCTACCGTGTCCATAGTATCCCTAAAATCCAGATAAACTGTGTGTGCCACACTTCCCATATCTCCACATTTTTCACGGTCAAGCTGGTTTGGCAGAGACTCAAATCCAGGACCTACACCCCTGATGTCTAAGCACAGTAGGTCACATTCAAGACTTATGTTATACCACCAAGGCTAGTGACATCCCTCTGACCTCAGAAGAGGAATTTGGCAGGAGAATTTTTTTTTTCACATCTGGAATTAGAATTTGGTTACGAGCAGAGAAGAGTGCTAAGAGACAAACTCAAGAGGTTGTTAGGCCAAGAGTCACACCAAAGGGGTCTTTCTGCCAAGACTCACTCTGCCACACCACAGCAACACAAGAGATGTTCCTCCACCAGCCCCAGGCCATCCTGCAGAGTGGCCCACATATCACACCAGCTATGGGGAGCGGGCACTCACATTCACCCAGAGGCAAGGGGACAACTCAAAGCACCCAGGGGTAGATGTGCTGGTATCACAGAGACAGCACACAAAGGCAGTGCTACTCCCTCACATGAGCTTCTGTGGCCTCCAATCAGCTGATGGCATCTCTGATCAACAGAGAGGCTATCTTTAATCTTTTCCTCCTTCGGGCTCGCACATAAACCATGTGAGCATGACCCCCAGCATGGTTAGCAGGAAAGCACGTCTGCAGTTGCCACTTGCCTAACTTCTTCTCATTTCCCCAGCAGTTTCACAAGGGTTCCTCATGTGACACCAGGCAAATCAGTTCCTTTCTCCTGTTGCCAGTTATCCCATCTGCAGTAGAAACATTAATAATTCCTGATCTCACATCAGCATGCAGCTACTATGAACAGTTTAAAGAGTAGACCATTACTCCTCATAAGAGTTTCAGGTTTCGGTTGATCCTGGCATGGGTTGTTCCTGGTAGGTCCCTTTCCTCTGAGGTTAAAGGCTTGTCTTCCTGCATACTATTCTTCCTGTGTTTGATACTTTCAGCTTCATGGATTTGTACTTCAGCTCTCCTCAAATGATTGTCAGTTTCTAATCTAATCCTTGTCTCTATATATTTTACAGAGAGCAGAAAAGAAAACAGAAAAGCACCTTTAACCTCAGATGAAAAGGACCTACCAGGAACAGCCCATGCCAGGATCAACCGAAACCTGAAACTCTTATGAGGAGTAATGGTCTATTCTTTAAACTGTTCATAGTAGCTGTCAGGACCACTCATTCAATTAAACACCAGCCTTTGTAAACGTATTTAACTGGGTTCTCAGAGAAGAGCTCCAGGATCATTTGATCCACTTCATGAAAGGACCGTGATGGGTGCCTTTTGCAGCAGAGGCAATGGTGATGAATGACCACCCTGGCTGCTGCAAGGACCACCATTCCTCATCTCCACAGTCCAGCCCTGGGTTGCACGGGGGGAGCTGTGTCCCGCCAGCTGTGACGGATGTAAGGGTTGTGGCACTGTCTGCCCTGGCAAATGAAGCTGAGGAAGAAAAATTATCCCAAGGATAAAGCCAGTCAGCCTGCAGAAGCATTGACCCAGCCGATCTGAAGCAAGGCCAGGAAAGGCAACTTGTGTGGTCAGATCTGCGAGGACCTGCGTGGCAAAGCCACGCTCTGTGCCCTTGGGTCTTCCTTTGTTTTATGGGGTCTGTACCATCAGAGTGCCACGCTGCAGCACTGACTTGCTGCATTTGCCCATGCCTGAGCTGCAGAGAGGACTTCTGCTGCCATCCACGAGAGCTCCTGGCTGCTGGCAGGTTCTCCTGCACCAATGAGTCATGCCTGAGTCACTTGTCCCCATGCCAGGAACAGACAGTCTTCTCCCAGGGAATAAAACAACCTACCTGGCTGACACAACCAGACTAACCCAAAAGGACAGGTGAGACATCAGCGTGCATTTGTTTCCCAGGCATTAAACCATCAGCACCTAGCAACAGTTTGGAGACTGGTTTCAATTAGCTGCTCCTCCTTGCTTCCCCCCCTCCCTTGTTGATTTTATTTTCCTTTTCGTCTCTGAGAAGGAAGTTCTCAGCGGCCAAAGTGTAGAGAAGCACTGACAGAAGATGAGAGGCAGCTGTTGTCAGCTCCGAGGACTTCTGCTGGCAGATCAAAGTGTTCACGCCATGCAACATTAATAATGCCCTCTAGGAAGTCTCAGGAGAACGCTGATCTCCAGAATAACAAACAGGTTAGCTCGAGCTTTTCGTTGGTCTCCATCAAATGGATTTGTAAATCCTCAGTCTGTGAACTTTTCTGCAGAAAACACACTAGCCCAGGCCACTGACCCCCCGACATAAAACATTTCCTCTTTTTGATGGATTTGGTGGGATGGACCAAGCATGGGTCTCTAAGCTTGAAGGAACTTCTCATCGATTTTAGAGTGACTGGCCCAGGAAGACATGGCTCAGAGGTGATTAGTCCAGGTCTGAATGTAAAGCCTCATGATCTGCTCTCAATAAATCCCCCCCAAAGGTGACCCTTTACAGATGGACTTGCTCTAAATTGACCACAAGAAGGAGATCAGCCAGGTACATTTAGTGACAAATGGTGAGATTTTCCAAATATATTCAGTTCCCTTTTGTGTTGGCTCCTTTCTGATAGAGACATTTGAAATGTGTCCCCATCCACACTTCAGTAGGCCCACTTTGACTGCCGATGCCTGGTATCTTCCTAACAAGAAGAAGGGAGAGGGGAGACTGCATCTTGGTTTCCTCTCTACTTGGTGACCAAAACAGGAGAGAATGCCAAAGAATACAAAACTAGGCAATTTCTGCAGAGGAGTTTAGGCCATTCTTGTGCAAGCAAAGGTGATGTAAACCACAATGATTTGAGCATCTACAAAAAGACGAGTGACGTGAGAAGCTCAACAAGACAACATGTTTGTCATCAGAGGAAACATTTAAGACTGTGTTGAGGTCAAGAAGCCTGTGTAGGATCTTCAGAGTGTCCTTCACCAGGCTGGTGGTGCTCCCGTGGTCTGGAAAAATAATTGCCCTCCTCTTTGCAAAAGAAATACCTTTGAAATTCTCATTGGCACAACATTCAAAGGAGGCTCCAAAGCATTTTCAGCTTTCACTGGCCAACCTTTAATGGACCAAAAAAAGGTCAAAATAAATATTCTGATGCTTTAGCAATAGAGAGGAATTGCTACTGTGATCCAAAGAATGGGCCAAGATACCCTTTAGACATCCTCATTCATACAAAGGGATAGATCCCCATCAGTTTTGCGTTGCACATCAGCCAAACTGAGTAACACCAGGTTTTCCTTTAGAGATTATTGCCTCTCCTTCAGGTATCCAAGCATGTTGCTAGTAGTAGTTTATTGTTTGGAAGTAAGAAAGTTATAAACTTGATTTTGAAGGTGCAAAACAAGGACAGGAGGGGCTCCTTTAACCTTCTGCAGAGGTAAGAATGTTTCTCCAGAGCTGTGATTCCAGTTCTCTGCTTTAGTTCAAAGGTAGTACTTCTTTTCATGGTGTGTTGCTCTCTGTGCTGCTACCATGACTCTGGAAATCAATCTGCTTTGACACGTAGACTGCAGGAGTGATCTCTCTGTGAAGCATTCGCATCTTTAGGAGCAGCATTTTAAATACAAAGATGTGCATATTTTTCTGCAAAGCAGGGGGAAAAGATACTACTGATTTTGTGCTCCACATCAAGATAAAAATAATTGCAATTTGTCTTCCACCCACCTTGAGCACTCTCACTGGGGGAAAGGAACCTCTCTAGTAAACTCACCTTATAATCTTCTGGTATAATAGGAGTGAATTTCACATTATACCTGGTCTGAATAATGCTTAGCTCTGCATTTACTCCTAATCAGGCTATAAATACAACATCCCCAATGATTGTACTTAAGCTACCCAAGTCTAACAGCTTCCATCACTGGTTCATTCAGGGAAGCTGTTGCTCAGGCTGGGACATTCAGCCTTAGCGAGGTTTGTGCTCATTTCTTGTTCCCTGGTAACACCAGCAAAACATGTGACTACAGCTTAAATCAACCACTGTGGCGGCATATTTTTCCTTTTTCTTTCTTCTTCTTCTTTTTTTTTTTTAAAGGAAAGAAGTTAATGTGGTTTTTTGGCTCGAACTGTCTACTGATAAAGGAAGATGAAGAGATAGATAGCGTGCTGGATGCTTCCTCTGTCTGGTTAGTAAGCACTTACCCCACAGCCATCCAAGTGGAGACATAAACATGGTGACTCATGCTCAGCCCTATGAAAATGTTAAAACTGAGCCTTTGATGAGGTTTCTTCATATTTTTCCCTCTGGGAAAGTTCCCTAGACTCCTTCTGCAGGAAATAATGTCCTCTCTTGTATTGGAGAGGACCTGCAATGGAGCACTGAGACCAAAAAGGGTTAGAAGACCCTCAGAAATATTCAAGAAGTCTGCTGTCTTCTCCAGGTAGCTCTGCAAATCCAACATGTGTTCTGTTCAGAAAAGAAAAGGGCTCTTGCATAAGTACATGGTCTTGTGGTCTTTTGGACTGTTCTGAGATGAAAAAAACAATCAAGGGGCATCATCCAGCACATGAGTAAGATTTAGTAACATATGAATTTACCAAATTGGAAGACATAAGTGTGTTACTGCCTGCTCATTTTTGTTGGTCAGAATATGAAAACAGTGCTGGGAGCTGAACCAAGACTCTGGATACAGGGTAGATCAACTATCAGGCAGGAAAAATGGTCTTGTAGCTCCAGTTTTCAGTCACAAAGCAACGTCCTAAATCAGTACCCAAGACCAGCTGTCGAGGGGTTTATCCCTGAAATGGTGGCATGAAGAGAAGACCAGGCTTGCGTGTGAGCTGGCACTCAGGTGATGAAAAAGCCGAGCATTGCACAGGCTGGTAAGTAAGTGTGTGCATGTTTTTAGCTCAGAGCCCTGTCCCAAGAGCCAGGCAACCCACTGCTCCAGGAATGTGGCAGAGAGAAAGAGCTCTTTAATGCAGAACGTAAAGAAAGATGCAAGTTCTGATGTAAAAGCTTTCACCTTTGTCAATAATTCAAGTAATAAACAAATCACAGAACGGTTCCGTTTGGAAGGCACCCTAAAGATCATACAGTTCCAACCCCCTGCCATGTTCAGGGACACCCCCCACTAGACCAGGTTGCTCAAAGCCCCATCCCTGCATAGTTTTAGACAACTCCACAGTTGCCCAACATCTGCCTCCTTGAACTGTCATGCAGCAACCTATGGATTGCAAAAATCCCTGCTTCTCTCACTCCCCTGGCTCCAACACAGGAATTAATATATGAGCTGATCAGCCCACGCTGGCTTCTCCACTTCAGAACTGTCAGCAGGTCATGGTATTGCCATGAAAGTAGCAGCTGAGTGTACACAGTTGTTGGACTTACTGCAACTTCAAACTCTAAGACCCAGCAATAGTAAAATTTGCAACCGTGGGCAGTGAGGGGATTTGTTTTTTTCAGGCCTGTCCACTTTTTAGAATCATAGAATCATTTAGGTTGGAAGAGACTCCTGGGATCATCAAGTCCAACCATCAGCCCTACTCTACAAGTTCTCCCCTACACCAGATCCCTCAACACCACATCTCATCTGCTCTTAAACACAGTCAGGGAGGGTGACTCCACCACCTCCCTGGGCAGCTGATTCCACTGACTGACCACTCTCTCCGTGAAAAAATTTTTCCTAATGTCTAGCCTAACCCTACCCTGCTGCAGCTTGCAGCCATTCACTCTTGTCCTGTCGCTCATTGCCCGTGAGAAGAGACCAGCACCAATCTCTCTACAGTGCCCTTTCAAGCAGTTGTAGAGAGTGATGAGGTCTCCCCTCAGCCTCCTCTTCCTCAAACTAAACAACCCCAACTCCCTCAATCGATCCTCATAAGCCTTGTTCTCCAGGCCTCTCACCAGCTTTGTTGCCCTCCTCTGTACTTGCTCCAGCACCTCGATATCTCTCTTGTGCTGAGGTGCCCAGAACTGGACACAATACTCAAGGTGCGGCCTCACCAGTGCTGAGCACAGGGGGACAATCACCTCCCTACTGCTGCTGGTCACACTATTCTTTATGCAAGCCAGGATGCCATTGGCCTTCTTGGCCACCTGGGCACACTGCTGGCTCATGTTCAGCCTCCTGTCGACCAGCCACAATTAGGTGTTCACAGTCTTTTTTATTATTTTTTTTTCTCGAAAACAACAGAATCTGATTTCCCAATAATGGGGTGGGAAAATGGATACCATACAATAGGGTGTCTGATGAAAAAGTGTAGATACTGGTAAATGAAATAAAGTTTGGCAGTCATAGAGGCAAAGTAAAAAGCAATAGACAAGAGGTCTTATTTCTTGAACAGTGGGTTACACCTGTCAAGTGACAGGGGAAAGACTAAGAAAATATCTCTATAGCTCTAGCTAAGCCCTGCATAAATGTGATAAAGATCACACATAAGCCCATATGCCCTCATACCCACACTTATGCCAACACCCACAACAGCAGATGCTGAGATTACCCAAGAGGTCGCACAACCCCACAGGTGCTAATTCCAGGTTCTGTCACGAGGCAGATCAAGATTCTAAATCAAGATCCAACCTATTTCAGTCCTTTCCACCATAGGGAGACCTTACTGCTAGCTTTTCATTAAGAAATGTTTGCTTTGCATTAGGTACCAAATCCTATTTTGCCTCCCAACCTCAGGGTATTCGCCTCATTTGGAGCGTTGTACTAAGGAAGGCGGGCTTTGTCACCCAGGCTCTTGGATCTACTTGCATCCTGCTGCCTGTGCACTGGGAAAACACTCTTTTAGATACGGTCTTGGCATCAGGATTAACAAAACTGTCATAGAATTGTAGAATCATAGGATGGTTCAGGTTGGAAAGGAACCTTAATGATCATCAAGTTCCAAGCCCCTGCCAGGGGCAGGGACACCTCCCACCAGACCAGGTTGCTCAAAGCCCCATCCAACCTGGCCTTGAACACCTCCAGGGATGGGGCAGCCAAAGCTTCTCTGGGCAACCCTGGCTAGGGTCTCACCACCCTAACAGCAAAGAATTTCTTCCTAATATTTCACCTAAGTCTTCCCTCTCTCAGTTTAAAACCATTACCCCTTGTCCTATGGCTCCACTCCCTGATCAAGAGTCCCTCCCCATTTCTCCTGTAGCCCCTTTAGGTACTGGAAGGGGCTCTAGGGTCTCCCCTTCTCTTCTGCAGGCTGAACAACCCCAACTCTCTCAGCCTATCTTCACAGCAGAGGCACTCCAGCCCTCTGATCATCTTCTTGGCTCTCTGCTGGAGGTCCTTCAACAGGTCCATGTCCTTTCTATGTTGAAGACTCCAAAGCTGGACACAGTACTCTAGGTGGGGTCTCACCAGAAGGGAGCAGAGGGGTAGAATCACCTCATTCACCATGAAGTTCAGAGCAGTTATCCAGGCAGAGACAGGGCACAAACACTTCAAGGAATTCCCCATAAGCTCTGTTACCCTGGTGTGGGGCATCAGCAGGACTAGGCTGGCACATTTGTCATATCATTCCCATAGGTGTCCCTCCCACCCACAGGTAATCTCCAGAGCTGTTCTTGAGGTTTGCCGAGATAAATGAGACCTACCTCATGTGGAGGTAACCCTCTCCAAAATAGATTTCTCCAAGAAGGCTTTGCCCTAAATGCTTGATGATTAAATACCTATAAATAGCTTAAAGCCATGAGATGCAGATAAGCAATGAGCTCTCCTCAGGAAATAGTGTCCCGCTAACTTGATTCTCATCTGCTGCCTATTAGGCCTGGTAAGTAATGAGGTTGGGCATATGGTCATTTTAAATTTGTTCTGGGATGTACTCCCCCTTTTTGGGACACCACGGTGCGGGTAGAGAGGATAAGAACCATCCCTTTGGATTTCCACATGCATAGGACAGTCTCACTCAGCAGCGCCGCTACGGATGCAGCCAACTGCTCATCAGATCATTTTCTTAAAAAGAAAATAAAGCCGTTGCCCGTGAGGTGTCCTTTGAAGTTAGGGACTCCAGGCTCTTGGCCGACATCCCTTTCCTGGCCGACTGGCTTTGTGCATGACCGCGGTAGCACGCTGCAGTCCCACGGGACCGGCTGATTGCTCCCCAGTAAACTTTGCCCCTTCGACTTGGGAAAACAGATCCTCGGTGATAGAAAGCTGGGACATTCTGCATGCTGAAAATCATGAGGCTTTTTGTTTTGTTTTTTTTTAATTCCTTTTTTTTAATTATTATTCTATCTTTTTTTCTTTCAGTCAGATGGCAAAGAAAAGAATCATGTTAACACATGATTATACAACATGCCTTTGATGATGTGTGTGTTTGCCTTGTAGCACCTCCAAGTCAAATACTGTTTAAATCCCCATCAGCTCGCCAAGATATATGGAGGAGACAGGGTTCAGGAGGCTGGCAGTGAGTTTACTGTATGAGCTGCCACCACAGTGCCAGGGCTGATGCACAGGGATGAAGGGAGCTGTCAGAAGATGCAGCTTCTGCACCCCATGGGTTTCTTTCAGGCCAAGTCTGACCCAGCCCCTTTGAGCTCTGGCCACAGGGCCACCAGCACCACCTGCCCTGAAGCCCTCACCATCTCACAGGAGGAGAGAAGGGACCAGACATTTGGGCATTAAAAGGAGGCTACATAAAAGGATTTTAATCACTTGGCATTGCTGACAGATGCATTTTGAAAGTGGCAGCATCATATTTATGACCTGAGAGGCCAAACCAAACCCACCTTTGCAATGGCTTATAAAGTGTTGTCTTCTGGATGTATTTACTGTTTAAAAAAACCAGCTTGCCCTGGAATTCCTTCCTTACCTCTTCCCATGCAGGCAGGTGGCCTGGTAGAGATGGCAGCTCAGTTTTTCTTCTGGGTCTTGCTCTCCTTTTTTCTATGAAAACTGTGACTATTCGTGTACGAGTGAAATGATACTGAAGTGGTGCCACAGTGAATCAGAGACCTTTTCAAAGGACTTGAAGGAAGGAGTGGACTTAACTACATACAAAAAAAAATGTATAATAGATGAAAAGCGAAAAGTGAAGACTCCAACATCAAAAGAAAAAAAGAAAAAGAAAGATATATTTATGTCCATCTGTGGTCCAGACACCCTGCTGCCTACAGGAGGCAACAAAAGGTAACGGTTATGAAACGTGTAATATAAAGTAAAAGTCACATATAAAGTAAAGTTGTTGAACTTTATCAACAGTTTAGCTATTGTTTGCTCATCTCTGAATCTAGAACTGCAGAAGTTGATGATTGGGAGAGGATACGTGACCTGACAGCAAACACAGGGCTGGAACAGCCTGAGTGTGTTGTACAGAGGAACCCCAGCCCTCCCGTAGTGCCACCCACTCAAAGGCAATAAACATCTAGAGGAGCTTTCTGCTCACTTACTTCCATTTACTGTACCTGGAGAATCTTTCTAACCTGCTACAAGAAACTTTGGACCTACAATTTAAAAAAAAACAAAGCCCCATCTCTCTGGTGCAGTGGAAGAGAGCAGCAGGGACTGAGGATTTCACCATTATTCCAGAGCCACACAACCACATGAGATTATTGAAGGAAAAAAACTGTACTTTTTGACCTTTTCTTTATATATTGCCCATTTGTGAAATCCAACCTTTATATAATATTATGATTGTTTATTAGGATATATATCTTATAATAACATATAAGTTTTATGATATGTAACATCATGTATCTTATAGACCTGCAATATATTTTATTTGCTCATGATTCTGCCATCCTGGAGGAATCCAACATGCATTTTGGATCATATATATGCCATACAGGACCATACCCTATTCAAAAGTACCTTTTTTGTATATAGTGGGAGAGTAAAGCATACCACGTGAGCCAGTGTGGGCTGATTCTGACTTGTGGACTGGTTCTGTTGTGTCTGTGTTTAGGCTGGACATTAGGAAGAAGTTCTTCACTGAAAGAGTGGTCAGACACTGGAATGGGCTGCCCAGGGAGGTGGTGGAGTCACCATCACTGAATGCGTTTAAGAGTTGATTAGATGCAGTGTTGAGGGATCTGGTGTAGGGGAGAACTTGTAGGGCTGATTGTTGGACTCAATGATCCCAAGGGTCTCTTCCAACCAAAATGATTCCATGATTCTATGATGCTCACTACTGAACAAAACAAGACAACATGCCTTGGGCTACATAAGTCAGGGTGGGAACCACCAGCAAAAACTTCAGGACATTCACTAAATGACCAAATGTCATAACACAAGGGAAGATTTCACCAGGAACCAATATTCCAATGAGCATAAGCAACAACGTGGCATTTTTCAAGATCACATTTATTTAGTTGAAAGGCAATTATGGCAAAAGCAAGAAAATGTTAAATTACTTCTGTAGCTTGGTGTGTAAGTTGATTTAAAAGAACCCTATAAAATGGTGTGTGTGTACCCATAATCCCAGTTATATACAAACCCTTTGTCACCCAGGTGTTCTGAACGTCATGTACTACTCTGGAATCAGAAATGTACAGTACATTCAGAGAGGATATAGTAAGAAAGTAGCACAAGGTAAATAAATACTGAAATTTTTATGACTGAACTTTTGTGAACCAGTGTAATATGGGAGCACGCAAGGAACTCATAAAAGGAGGGCAAGAGCCAAAGAACAGATGAGGGTGAGAAAATGATATGAGGCAAGCAGCAAAGAAAGAAATGTAACAACAAGCGTGCCTTTCATTTGACATATATTCAGAAGAACATCCATTAAACCTGTGAATCTATTTTAAGATTCAAGGAAACGAAAGCTTTGCTCTTGCATTATATTCGTTCCCACTACTTGTCTCTGGAGTTACAGTCTCATTAAATTCTCTTGAAACTACATTATTCTTGTGTTCCAGGTGTGCTTTGGAAATTCTTAGCTATACTCTAGTATAGCTAAAACTGATTTATTTGCATACTGCCCTGAAACTACACTGTGGCCAGTACTCTGCATGTGCATATGGCTTCTGCATGTAAAGATTGTGCAACAGAGAAAAAGGATGACTGCAAAAATTAGTGTCTACAGGTAGAGCCTTGGAAAGCACTCCACAGGCATGGCTTCAGGTGAGCAAAACTAGGGGTGCAAATGAATAGAATATTACAGTTAGATTACAACAGGTTCAAACTAAAGACCAAAAAGTCAGATTCACCAGTAAAAATCCCAACAGACCGTGTCTACTTGCCAAGCAGGTGTTCAAGTATAATAAAAAGAGGGGAGATTTACATGAGATATTAGGAAGAAATTCTTTGCTGTGAGGGTGGTGAGACACTGGAACAGGTTGCCCAGAGAAGCTGTGGCTGCCCCATCCCTGGAGGTGTTCAAGACCAGGCTGGATGGGGGTTGGAGCACCCTGCTCTGGTGAGAGGTGTCCCTGCCCAGGGCAGGGCGGTTGGAACTGAATGATCTTTCAGGTCCCTTCCAACTCTAGCAATTCTATGTTTTTATTATAATATCACAGAATTAAAAGAGTGGCAGGACGTCAAAAAGTCACTTCTATCCCAAGAACAACCTACAACTTTCTTGATGTGTCCCAGCTGTTCATGGAGCCTCCAGAGATGGAGATTCAACAGTCTTTCTTGGTTATCAACTAACCTGTCTGCAATATCCCAGCACTTAGCCACAGACCACGACCCTGTACAGGAGGACAAGGAAAGACGTGCAATGTCAAGCGCTGGGTTTGGCAGCCAACCTGTCACCAGCAGAAATAGGCTTACTGGTGTGGAGCTGAAACAGTAAAAAACTGTTCTATCCACCTGGGAAAAGTGGAAATCCCCCGCTGTTGGCAACCTAAAATACCATGATCATTTTATTGCGTTTAAAGAACGTATGAGTAATGATTGTTATCGATGGTGACATTATATTTTAAGCACTTCTCCTGTCCCCAATGTGAGTTATACCTGGGTCTGACATGATGAACCCGTAGCGAGTTTTATAAAGCTGGCCGTGTCATCAGGATAATTAAAACAATGTAAGTTCCTTTTCAAGACACAATTTCAGGTCATTATAAAACAGTATGGCATAATCATAAATTGAATTGTTGGGTAAAGCTCTGTGTGCTGTCACAATGTCTGTTCATAGTCTGTTTATTAAAGCAACTGAAATATAATTTACACCACCTTTAACCAACCGATTTTCACCTGGGAGACTTCTGAGAAATAATTTCTGATTTTTTCAAAATCTGGCAATCGTGCAGAGTCCTGCAAAAATCAATCATGTCAGCAAGAACAGTGAGGTGAATTATGTTAACAGTCTTAAGCTCTGGCATAGATAAGTCCCGTTTTCTTAACCTCTCCAACAACAACAGTAATAATAATAGGTGTGCCAAAGACAATTCTCCTGTCACCAGACCGTTTGAGTTTCAGAAGGCTCCTCTGCTCAGCTCCTGGACTGCAGAAGTTAAAGCCAAACTTCTTGCTATGCCTCTGGGTATCAGTAGCAGGAAAATCATAGCATCATCGAATGGTTGGAGTTGGAAGGGACCTTAAAGACCATCCAGCTTCACCCCTCCTGCCATGGGCAGGGACATGTCCCACCAAACCAAGTTGCCCCCTCTTTCAGTTTAAAACCATTACCCCTTCTCCTATCACAACATTGCCTGATCAAGAGTCCCTCCCCCATCTCTTCTGTAGCCTCAGAGCCTTCTCTTCTCCAGGCTGAACAACCCCAGCTCTCTCAGCCTGTCTTCATAGGAGAGGCATTCCAGCTCTCTGATAATCTTCGTGGCCCTCTACTGGACCCATCCCAACAGGTCCATGTGCTTTCTGTACTGAGGTCTGCAGAGCTGGACGCAGTACTCCAGGTGGGGTCTCACCAGAGCAGAGTACAGGGGCAGAATCACCTCCCTTGACCTGTTGGTCAAGCTGCTTTTGATGCAGCCCAGGATGGGATTGATTTTCTGGGCTTCCAGTGCGTGATGCCAGCTCATGTTGAGCTCTTCATCCACTGTCACTTTCAAGTCCTTCTCCTTAGAGCTGCTCTCCAGTCATTCTCCACCCAACCTGGATTTGTGCCTGGGATTGCCATGTTCCAGGTGCAGGACCCTGCACTTGGCTTGGTTGAATCTGAAATCTGAATCTGACTGAAATCTTAAGTCCAGCCTTCTGTGACCTTCTTTTTTCAGTTTTCTTTCTTTTTTTATTTTTGTGGGTGGGAGACACACCTTCCAGGGTGGGACCCATCTGACCTGTGGCTTTATATCTCATGGAGAAATCTCACGGCGATGCTGGTATCCCAGAGATGTCCTGGCATGCTCTGAGTTCAAGGATGTTCTTAAATATGACATGCCAGGTGTCTGCAAATAAAGAGAGGCAGACTCCAGTAAAACCACTCCGAGCTGTGTCTCCAGACACTCACAGTCAGTCCCATTTTTCTGCAGGTGTATATACAGTCTATTTAAAATGAAACAAATGGGGGATATGAGAACCTGAGCAGTGAGCAGCTATAAACAGTTTGCTACATCCCACCTCCATTTGGTGAAGAGAAAATCTGAAGAAAAAGATCAGGCAGAGGATACACCTATAAATACTTAAAGGGTGGGCCTCAGGAGGATGGGGCCAATCATTTTTCAGTGGTGCCCAGGGACAGGACAAGATAGAATGGGCACAAACGTGAACATAGGAAATTCCATCTAAACATGAGGAGGAAATTCTTCACTTTGAGGGTGGCAGAGTCCTGGAAGAGGCTGCCCAGAGAGGTGGTGGAGTCTGCATCCCTGGAGACATTCCAAACCTGCCTGGACATGTTCCTGTGCAACCTGCACTGAGTGGACCTGGATGATCTCCAGAGATCCTTTCCAACCCCATAGCATTCTGTGACTCTGTGATAAGACTTTGTATTTCAGGCCATAAAGAAGTAAGGACAACATTTCCAAACTCACTAAACAGCTGAGAAGATAGCGTTCAGGAGGACGGAGATGTGGCAAAGAGCGAGGCAAAACACGTTCCTCCACATGCAAAGCAGAGGGTGTCTAGCTGCACCATCCTGAGCTGCTGAGTTGGCCCTTCTGGTGGCAGGCAGGACTCAATGTCAGCACAACATGGGAACAATATCACAGTATTGCTCACCCTTTTAAAAACCGAGCTCCTGGGCCATCTCTAGCCACCCACGGGTTTTTGTCTTGCTTGGTAGCACTCAAGGCAACAGCTCTTTTTTTTCTTCTTCTTTTTTCTTCTTCTTTTTTTTTTTCTTTCTTATTTTTTTCTTTCTTTTTTCTTCTTTTTTTTCTTTCCCTCCAACAAAAACTGAATTGCAGGCCTGGCAAATTACAAGTGTAATGACCTACCCTGAGTGTTCCTGCCACAATTACTGCCTGAGCAGCTAAATCTTGGGTAAGTTACCATGATACTCCAAACATGACATTGCATTAACCCCCAGCCCTTTGACTCTCTGGCCACTGAGGGCTTAGGAGGTCATCCAGGCCACTCATGGCCTGAGCCAGTGACCCCAATCCTCGGTGGCACAGGGACAACTCCGCTCTGGTGCCAAGCTGCCCTGTGGCTGGCCTGGCTGGCCCCCAAAGCCAAGGGAGGAAGTGGGGGGGAAAGGGGAATTGCTGGGAGAACTGGTCAGGAATAGGCAACCTGCCTGTACCCTGGCTGTTCTCATGGGCATCTCTGGGAGCCTGGCACCTAGCCCTGCAGATAGATGATGCCGGCTGGCCCCGGGTCTTGGCACCAGGTGAACCCCCAAACTGTAAGAGTGACAAAAAGTCACTCAGAGTGAGCTTTCTGCTCCACAGCATTTGATGAAAATCAGTTGATTTATTTTAAATTATTTTTAACTTTTTTTTTTTTTCCATAATCCATTGCAAATGTTTAAAAAGGAGGCTGTTTACAGCATATCATACAGTAAGTCTTTTATTACCCGGCGTGAGTTTGGCTCAGTGAGGACTTGTAGGCTTAGATTTACTATTTTTTTTTAACAGTTCTACAAGTGATTGTCAGCCTGGTGCTTTCTCTCCCCGGTCTTACTCATCACCGTGACAGCAATCCACAGCACCGCGGTGGGCTGCGCTCTGGGAAGTGGGCACGCGATGACACACCAAGAAAATAAAGAGCCAACCCTCATGTGGAGAGGAGCGATCAATCTTTGCGCCAAGGGGGTGACAAGGAGAAGGTGGGGACTGAAAAGGAGATCCCAGTTTCTGCAGGGAAGACGGAAAAATCTAGGGTTTGGGGTTTTTTCCTGATTTTATTCCGATGATGATGCGCTTTTCTGAAGGGTGACAGAAATGTCAGGGAGATCCTCCCGATGCTCTGCCGGGCTGCTCTGCAGCACTAAATTGTCCCCGATCATCTTATTTTGGGATCGGTTTTTAGCTGAGTCATCACGCTGGTCCCGCGGCGGCTCAGGGCAGTGACTGTCCCTTGTCGCCGCATCCCCCCAAGTCCCGCCCCTAAGTGGCCATGGGCGATTTCCTCCCGCCCCCTGTCGCCTACAGCCGTGACTGCAACCCCCCCTCCCCTCCCTCCTCCCAAGCCTTGGACACCCGGGTACCCACCCCAGCATCAGGTCTGGGGGGCCTCCCTCCTCCCATGCCTCAGCCACCTGGGTACCCCAGCATCAGGTCTGGGGGGTCTCCCTCCTCCCATGCCTCAGCCACCTGGGTACCCCAGCATCAGGTCTGGGGGGCCTCCCTCCTCCCAAGCCTCAGCTACCTGGGTACCCCAGCATCAGGTCTGGGGGGTCTCCCTCCTCCCATGCCTCAGCCACCTGGGTACCCCAGCATCAGGTCTGGGGGGTCTCCCTCCTCCCATGCCTCAGCCACCTGGGTACCCCAGCATCAGGTCTGGGGGGCCTCCCTCCTCCCATGCCTCAGCTACCTGGGTACCCCAGCATCAGGTCTGGGGGGTCTCCTTCCTCCCATGCCTCAGCCACCTGGGTACCCCAGCATCAGGTCTGGGGGGTCTCCCTCCTCCCATGCCTCAGCCACCTGGGTACTCCAGCATCAAGTCTGGGGGGCCTCCCTCCTCCCAAGCCTTGGCCACCTGTGTACCCCAGCATCAAGGTGGGGGTCACAGGGAGGTTTTGGTGGTCAGGATGGGCTGGCACCCTTCAGCGTCTCCCCTCTTCTTGCTGCTTCTGAGGGTAGAGGTTTTCAACAACACGGCACAGGCGTTGATTTCCTATCCCAAATAGAAGTGGGAAATTTGGAAAAGGAAAGAAGAAAGTAATTATTGCCCCAGGTGTTTCAAGGCCAGGCTGGATGGGGCTTTGAGCAACCTGCTCTGGTGGGAGGTGTCCCTGCCCAGGGCAGAGGGGCTGGAACGGGATGATCTTTAAGGTCCCTTCCAACCCAAACCTTTCTATGATTCTGTCTCAGGAGTCTCATACTGAAAGTTACCCGAAAATAATCATATATATACATGAGTTGTGTTGATGTTAGTACATCTATGTTCATAGTCCTCTGAAAAGTCTGGACTCTTTTCCTTCTTCTTTAACTTCTGACAGTCACATGCCTCTGAAATGTTTTGCCTGACTTGGGAGGGAAATAAACTCCTCTGCTTTTCTATGCCAGATTATCAATTACATTAAAGACTTCTCTGCCTAGTAATGAGAGAAGGATGAGCTTTCACAGAGAACTTTCATTTGAAGTGAAAATCTTTAGCAGAGCCCTCTCATTTTGAATGGTCTTTAAGGTCCCTTCCAGCCCAAACCATTCTATGATTTCACACATCCAGAAGGAAAATGGAAGACTACCTGTGAAGTTAAGTATATTTATAGTTCAGCAAAAAAGAAAGAGCAGAGTGGGCACCCTAAAGAAAGGGAACTGGAGGTGAGGTGGCTACAGGTACAAAACCAGCCAAACAGATGCCCAGCCTTGCTGCAGGACAGAAGCTGATGGTGGAGAGGTTCTGCCACACCTTTTGCTACAACTTCTCTTTCAGTAACACAACAACATTAACACTTCTCAGTGGTGAGGATCAGGAAACTGTCTGGTACAGTATGACATTTTATTCTTTTTAAAAGGAAAAAGCAAGATTAATAAGTTTGGTCTCCAGGTAGGAGACCCTAATTCTCCTGTGTTTGCCTTCCGAGATATTTGAGTGCAAACACTAGATGGAGGAGAGAGATAAATGCCTAAGAAGAGGTTGTTGTGATTCTTCATTCCCCTCTTTTGAGGAACTTAAAGGGAATGTAGTTAAAATTTTCATCTTAATGTTAAATATTAATCGTTTTAATCAGTAATAAACATATCCAGACTGTCATAGCAAATGGTCAAATGGGATTTTATAAACAGAGATAAGGAGAAAAAAAAAATTAAGTATTGGCACAGCATTCTTTCATTGTGTTTTCTGTCCAAAAGACAGATCTCTCCTTCAGAGTCACCATAAAAGACAACAAATACCACAGGTCATACCTTAATCACTCTATAGACAGACAGCCACTGGAATGGGCTGCCCAGGGAGGTGGTGGAGTCACCATCCCTGACTGTGTTTAGGAGTAGATTGGATGTGGTGTTGAGGGATCTGGTGTAGGGGAGAACTTGTAGAGTAGGTCTGATGGTTGGACTCGGTGATCCCAAAGGTCTCTTCCAACCTAAGTGATTCTATGATTCTATGATTTTATGATTCTATGCTAAAAATCACCATTAAAACATTAAGAATAAATAGCATCAAAGTGAAGGCTTTCTTGGAAGTTTTAACCCAAACAATTGGAAAGTTGGTATGTGAGCTACTTGAATAAATTTGGAAATAAATTTGCCAACAAACACAGCTAAATGCTGGCATACTTGTTATTTCTGCCCAGGGTGGTAGAGAGTACAGCAGCCCAATGGTGGAATATCTCTTTTCCCCTGGCTGATGTCCAGAGGACTGGATAGCGCTTCTCATTTATCAAGTTAAAGAAACTTGGTCTTTCCACTTGTTGCTCAGGAGGCAACAGTATTGAAGAACTGCTGCTTCCATGTCTAATGGCTAAATGTTGGTGTGCTTGGACTCAAATTAAGCAGTTCAATGAAGATAGAAAGAGGAAGTGTTTCATAGAATCATAGAATACAGTCAGACTGAGGTTGAGAGAGGTGGGGATCAGTTGCTTTTCCCAAGTCACAGGAACAGGACAAGAGGAAATGGCCTTGAGTTGCACCAGGGGAGGTTCAGATTAGATATTAGGAACAATTTTTACACTAAGAGAGTTATTAGGCCTTGGAATGGGCTGCCCAGGGAGGTGTATGAAGCACCATCCTGAAGGTATCGAAAAGCTGGGTTGACATAGTGCTCACTGAAATAGGCTGGTGATGGGGTTTTTATCAGAGTGAGGTTGTTGGTTGGGCTAGATGATCTTAAAGGTCCCTTCTGACCCAGACAAGTCTATGAGTCTATGATTCTATGACCATACTCTCTGAAGCAGTAACAAATTGGAAGTTTTTTCACATGGTGGAGTAATTGAAAATGACTGTATAGCTCTGACTTAAAAGCTCTAGAGTATGTTCCCTCAGTGATTTATTGAAGCAATTCCATGTTGGTAGAATTGCACAACACATTTCATCTCCACACCATAATATTTTATGAAGATACGGTCATTTTTCCATGTCCATCAATGACTGGTAAGGAATGAAACCTTGAGGCAATTGAAAAAGAAAGTGCAGCAAAATCTAGAAGTAGCAGTAGTAATTAAAACAACGGTTTTTTCTTAATCATTTGTGGAAAAAAAATATTCAAATATTGTAGTTAATATCTTCTGCTCAAAATAATGACAATTCTGCTGTTAATAAGGACACTAAACTTGCTGATATTCCAGTTCCTTTCCACTTCCGTAAAGCAGACAGTATTTCTACACCTAATTATTTTGCAACTATAAAAGGGGAAACCAGTGTTTTGAAACAAGCTGTTCAGTGAGTCTGTCTACATCCTTTGCAACAGCTGACCTGCAGCCTCCCCCTCGACGTTTTCCACTTACATCTTAAAAGGATTTGGAGTTTCATAGTCTGTGACATCCATCCTGCCCTACTCCATCGGTGCATCCAGGGTCCAGGCTGCGACCAAAGCCCCAGGGCTGTGCCTGTCTGCCCTGCCAGCGAGGTATATTCTCAAGTCAAACGGATGCTGGCGTAATGCAAGAGCTGAAGCCTGGCTGAGATTTGAAGCTGACTTGTAGGTTCAGCTGAAGGGGCACCATAAAGCAGATTAGTGCAAGAACAAGGTTGCACCAGTAACTGTAAGATGAACCAGAAAATGGAAGGTGTCCAAATAAAGACAGGGGAAGAGCAGGACATGCCAGTACTGGTAGGCACATTTCTAACATCAGGGATCCTAAGTGTTTGTTTCCTGAGGCATGCATATTAGAAGGACCTTTCTCGGTAATACTTATGTGGGTGGATAAGAGTTGGAAAATACCTTCTTCTGTTACAACAACATAGAAACATAGAATCATAGAATCATTCAGGTTGGAAAAGACCTTTGGGATCATCAAGTCCAACCAGCAGCCCCACTCCCCTACACCACATTCCCCAGCACCACATCCAATCTACTCTGAAACACATTCAGGGATGGGGACACGACCACCTCCCTGGGCAGCCCATTCCAGGGTCTGATCACTCCTTTTGGGTAGAATTGTTTTCCTAACGCCCAGTCTCAACCTACTCTGTTGTAGCTTGAAGCCATTCCCTCTCGTTCTATCACTAGATCACTATTACCTGTGAGAAGAGACCAGCCCCAACCTCTCTCCAATGCCCTTTCAAGCAGTTGTAGAGTGATGAGGTCTCCCCTCAGCCTCCTCTTCCTCCAACTAAACAGTCCCAGCTCCCTCAATCACTCCTTGTAAGATTTATTCTCCAGGCCTTTCCCCAGCTCCGTGTCCCTCCTCTGTACTCGCTCCAGCCCCTCCAGATCTCTCTTGTGTTGAGGTGCCCAGAACTGGACACAATACTCAAGGTGTGGCCTCCCCAGTGCTGAGTACAGGGGGACAATCACCTCCCTACTTCTGCTGCTCACACTGTTTCTTATGCAAGCCAGGATGCCCTCGGCCTTCTTGGCCACCTGGGCACACTGCTGGCTCATGTTCAGCCACTTGTTGACCAGAACCCCCACATCCTCTGAAGTGATACAGTGCTACGGGTCATGGCTCAGTGCATAGAGGAGAATTAATAAAACCAATCCATATTTACTTACAGAAATAAAAGATGTAGGTTTCTCCCTCACCACCACCACCCCCATACCCTCATCCCCCCTCCCACTGACAGTACCACGTCCTTGCACTGTTCAGTCTCATCCTTAAGCCTCACAAGTAACTCGGGGATGAAAAGCTTGCCTTTGTTCCTTGAAGTATCAAAGGAACTATGATGTTCCTTTCTCATGCCAATCATTCTAACAATCGTCAAGTCAGCACAATAGGTGCCGGGCTTTCATGTCCTTAGGGTTGATGGCATATGCACAAAATATTACTGTTATTGTTTTTATTGCTATTTTTAGGCATGTTCTGTTAAGACTACAGCAAGCCTAAGAAAACAGCAGACATTCAATCAGTGGCTGTGACTGCTGAGAGGTCTCTCCTGGGAATCTCCTGCAAAGCCTCACGTGAGAGGGGTTAGGAAGGGCAGAAATGCCAGGTGAGAGGTCCCATCATGAAAGGAAGAAGCCAGATAAGCTTTGTTCTGGTCCCACTTCCACTGGGTTTGTGCCACACTGGAGCCCTGTTGACATCGGTGGGAGTAGAATCAAGCACCCAGGCACCATCTAGTCTTTCCAGGAGCCAACAGTGTGACATAGTTGGTGCTAAATTCTGCCAAGGAAAGATCTGGCAGCTGTAGCTTTCTTTTAAATACATTTAGCTGTTGTTGCAATTGAAAAGAAAATACTGTAAACAAGGTTAGCAAAGCATAGTGACTCATTCTCAGGTGTTTCGGGAAAGCAGGGGAAGATTTCTTCAGTGCTCTTCCCTAGTGGCAAACCAAAAGGCTTATCTCAACTGGATTTTGATTTAATCTGATTTAATTTTTGTTTGTGTTTTATTATTGGCCTGAAGAAAATTGTGGATGTGGAATTTTCAAGGTGTTCTGGAGTGTATTAAGTTTGAAGAGAGATGCTTATGAGCATTCATATCAGCAGAACAAAATCCTCAGTTCTCATCAACCCAACACAACAGTAACAATAAAAATTACTCTTTGAAGTGCATGTCCCATTCTTTTAGATTTATCTCATTTTACAAATGGAAAAACTGCAGTCCACTGTAGCTAAAAGATGCCAATAGTTGTAAAAGAAATTGATGGGGAATAGAAATTAGTTGTTTCAGGTGCTAGCTTGAAACAGCTTCCTCTTAAACAAAAAGTTAACATCATCAAGAACCCCAGCTGTTGCTCAGTACCTCCACCTGCTAAATGGTAAATCATAGAATCACAGAATGGTTTGGGTTGGAAGGAACCGGAAAGATCATCTAGTTCCAACCCTCCTGCCCTGGACAGGGACACCTCCCACCAGACCATGTTGCTCAAAACCCCCATCCAGCCTGGCCTTGAACCCTTCCAGGGATGGGGCAGCTAGAGACAGGGCAGACAATAAAGAGTAAAGATTTTCACTGGGGAATCTGACTGTTTTCTTTGTGAAAAGCAAGAAATCATAGGTCCAAGTCCTGAGTTAGTAGTACATATTCTCTAATTCCCACATGTACATTGTTGCACTTGATACTTCTGAGTAGTGAGATCTGTACATTGCAATACTTTGGCTGATCACATAATTCAGTTCCCAAAAGCCTGATATCGAAAATCCTCTGTTGACATCACAGAGCATCCAATCTGTGTAATCTCTGAGGCATAAAAAACAATGGAAACAGTTATTCCAATGTACTTGGTGAAAGTCAAACTTCTGAGGTTAAGTGAAGGTCAAGAAAACATGAGAAAAAGCAAAAGCAAGACAATACAAAGATTTGCCCAGATGTGCAGTGCTGGAAGATCCGACTAAAGTGTCTTAAGAACTTTTCTCATGGTCCCTGCTAGAGGTTTGGAACAGGCCTGAGGAATGCAGCCCTGTTTTTCAAATAAATCCCAATGCTTGTTGTTAGAGGAGCCCACCTGTGTGTGTGGTCACTGCCATGGATCTTTAGAAATTGAGGTGGGGTGGATGAATTGAGAGTTATTTGTTCTTTATGTTCGTCATCGAGTACTACTGTATTAATCTCAGGTACCTTGTAGTCCGTGATAGAACATGTAATTTTGACCAAATATTTTTTCACTCCCTCACATATGCCAGGCATTTCTAGCCAGAACTTTCTACTTCGAAACATTATTTCCATACTCCACTCTATTTTGTACTGGTTTGGTAAGTATTCATTGGCTGAACACAACAGAACATTGATGTCTGCCGAGCATAACCTCCTCTACTGGAAATAAAAGCAGTGCTCAGCTATCACCAACTGTTAACTTGTAAATCAGCTAACTTGAGTCTGGAACACTGGTGGACAATTTCATGTCTCAAATTTGCAAAGGCTTTTCTTCACATAGTGTAAGCGAGCTGTGCATGGTAAAGCAAGAGCGATCTAGAAAATCAAGAAAACTTACCGTTCATTCTTCTAAAAAATCACCCAGGCAGGACACACGTAAGCATGTGATTGGCAACTCTTCCTGGATGAATTACAGAACTAAGACAAAACAACCATAGGGTGAACCCTGAAGCAGCAGCATAAGGCATACCTGGTTGTACAGGCATCCATTTAATCCATCATATACATTTAAGGTGTAATTTAGCAGCTACTAGTGTTGATGAATACCACAAATGACATTTCACAGGAGCGTTGTCAAGCCAGGCAAATCTCACATACTGAATGTTACGTTCTTAAACTTATGTCTCCTCATGTAATTATGTTGATTTCCCCCAACTCCTCCAGTTACAAGAAGGGAAAAGAATAAAACCCCCATCTTGTCAATGTAGCTCTTATTCTGATGACCTCCTACGTCTTGCCATGGAGTAGGGAAGAAGCCACAGAGAAGGAGAACATTCTTGCTGAACCTTGCTGGGTCTTCCCAAGAGAAATTGTAGCTTAGTGCTGCCCAGTCTCCACATAACCTCACAGAAGCCCTTTCCTGTCCAGTCACTTGACGTACTGCAGACACACAGCAGCACAAAAGAAAATACATGAAGTACTAAATGTTTCAGAAAGGAGATAAACAGATGGTTCATCACTTTTTGGTCATGGCTGGCCGCTGTGCTGTAAGCAAGATTTAGGACAATGCACTTCTGGTGGATGGTAGCAGGTATCATTTTTTTAATGTATTAGATGACACCCAATAGACACATCTCACATAAAAGATGGAGTAGAAAAGAGTTGCCCCAGCATTTTTTCCGAGTTTGCACATTTGGCTATTCCTTTGACAGCTTCAGGTCTTTGACAACCTGAAAGCAGCTAGAAATCACTCCAGGTTGGTAAACAGAGAGCCATAGCTCCTCAGCAAGGACTTTCCAACAGAGATGCTCACAGGCAGAGGATGCTTTAGAGCTACCTTTGGTATAGATTGCAGGCAGCTAAAATGTGATTTGCTACTCATGTCCTTACCTGACCAAATCTTCTGCCTGGTCCTGTGAGGATGTTCCTCATAAACCACTTCACATTGACAGGAGCTTTCCCAGCTCAGCCTCCTTTGCTTCTCTCAAACCACGTGGAACACCCCAGAAAAGTCAGGATTTTTGTCTTGATAACACAATTTAGCCTCACTTTTCCCATTCATTGGTGGAGTAATTTTGTATCTCCAGTATATGAGTGTCCTGAAACAGGTACTCTTAGAGAACTGGTATAATGGAAAGATGCTGCAGTTCCCACTTTACAGACTGCACAGAGAAACAAAAGCTCAGGTCTCCCAGGGTATGGAGAAATGCCACCTTTATCGATTTTCTTTGAGTCACGCAGGGAGCTGTTGCTAAAAGAGAGGATCCAGAAGCCAGGCTAGCATCTTAATCACTGTCATCTTGCAGTTAATCTAATTATCCTTCCTATTTATACAGTACTTTTCAATCGATCACATACAGTGCAACACTAGGATGTAATTTTGGGAGCACAGCAGCCAATTGCCAGGACATAGCCACATTTATGGAGACCTATCCAATGACAGGACAAGGGACAATGGGTGCAAGCTGGAACAGAGGAGGTTCCACTTAAATATGAGAAAAAAACTTCTTTACAGTGAGGATGATGGAACACTGGCAGGGGCTGCCCAGGGAGGTTGTGGAGTCTCCTTCTCTGGAGACATTCCAAACCCGCCTGGAGGCGTTCCTGTGTGACCTGCTCTGGGTGTTCCTGCTCCGGCAGGGGGATTGGACTGGATGAGCTGTCAAGGTCCTTTCCAATCCCTGATATTCTGTGATTCTCTGGTTCTGTGATTATTAAAATGCATTTTTTTAAATTGGAGACTGCCCTAGAAAAGGCTGCACTGTAATTTCCATGCATTGTCAGAACAGATAGATCAAGAGCAGCAGCTCAGGATCCCGGCCTACCACGAGGGAGGAGGGAATAAACAGTTGTCCCTCTGCACTAATCAGCCACCCCACCACAGGCAGCCAGCAATGAAACCAGGATACCTAAGGACAACCTGCAAAAAGATTATTTACTATTAATGAAATTCAGTAGCCTCTAAGGTAAACAAGTGCTCCTCAGGCCAAGACTCTGGAGCCAAGCCCCTTGCTTCCATTTGGGACTCATTAAGCAAAGAAATAATCCAGTTGAAATGGCTGCTTGTAAAAAACCAAAAGAGTCTCCTCTCCCTGAGACAGATTTTGGAAGCCAGACAGATATTTTCCATGACTTTATGTGATTTATTGCAGCATGCTGGCACTAAGCATGCGGTTTTGATGCCGCATATATCTGATCCAAATTCTTCTCAGAGAAACAATTTTTGATCTGTCATGTCTACCTCTAAGCTCAGAGGTCCCCAGGAGAATGACTTTGTTCAACACAAATATAAGTAGTACGGAAATGAAACCCTTCCTCTTATAAACTGTTCTGCAGGTTGAGAGCCTCACGCTGATTCATAGATCTCTAGTGTCAGACCTGCTTTGACATGCTGCTTAAGCATCACTCTTTACTAATTAGCACTATGTTCAGTAAAAGGCACAATTTATCAGCTGACACTACGAGAATACTTACAAAATTAAATTAGACTCAGCATTGGCAAATAGGCCACAGTAAAGACGTTTCCCTCAAGTTTTCTCAAGAAAAGAACCCTACAGCACTGCAGCGAGTTACCCCTGCTCTCTTTGGGCTAAATGAAATACAAATATAATTATGGGGGTGAAGGTTGCAATGGAGATATTTTTACTTGGAGCAATGCTTAATGGCCCAGTAAAGCTGTAATAACATACAGAGCCATTCATCTCCAGGCCTCTGAGACACAAATAGTCCAGACACAGCCACCACGAGGCTGTTATCTGGTGAACATCCAGTAAGACAAAAGCTGGATGTGTTCCAGATGCTTCCAAATGATCCCTGGGTGTAAAGTTGGTAGTTATAAAACCTTTCTTTCAGTTTCCGTCCAGAAAGATAACAAGGTGAAAGAGAAGTTCAAAGATCTCGTCAGCCCTCTCCAGCGAGGGCTGCAGAAAAGATTGACTGGGGAAGTGGGGAATTTGGGTTGGGAGGATACGATGAGTCTTTGTCTCAGGTCCCACGGACACAGGACACCATTCAAACTCTGTGGAGCACAGCAACCCTGGCACTGGAACCAGGTTTAGGCAGGTTTTATACAGGGTGACACGCAGCCCCAGAAGCACAGCAAGGCAAGACTGGGAGACAAGTCATACAAACAACTGCAAAAATTTTTGAGAAACTATGACAAAGAAAACACCTTCTTACAAGCTGCTTATTTTCCACTCGTTTTTGTAAACGTAAAAACCTGTAACAATCACGCTCTGACGTTAAAACTTGTAGTCTCTGTTGCGGGGTGTTTTCTGACAGGGATATTGTAGCTACAACTCAGACCAGTCTGTTTGCACAGAGGAAACACTGTCAGCAAAATGCTTGTCCAACAACTACACCGGATTGTCCTGTAACAGCCACACTGTGTGTCCTTTCTCCTGCCATCAGCACACAAATTCCCACAAGCGACCCAGGGAACGGGAGGGATTTATTTTTGTAGCTGTTAGGACTTGCCTCTCACATGAAGGAGATAATCTCCCAAGATTTGCTCCTACGATGGGATATTCCAATCATTCCATGGATTTCAGGCTTAGTCATGTCTGAGGTACAATTTATTTTTTTTAAGCTGTTTCGAAATGCCAGGAGTGAGAGCTCTCAGAATTAACCGCTTGTGGGGCTGGTTGTGAAAGATTTGAACTCAGTCAATACTTTCCCATGCTCTTGCACAACAAAAAGCAACTGGACGGCCTCTTATCCCACTTGGAGGCATCATCAGAAAAGGACTGGGAGGGGGAAAATCAAATTTGAAATTTGGAATGCATTTTAAGGCCTAACCAAACACCCACATGGACAATCTAGCATTCCCTTCACCAACGGCGTGTGTCATGGATAACATTTTCTAACCCTTTGTCTCTTCCAAACATTAAGGCCCCTTTGTCGGAGGGACGTTATGAGCTTTGTTTTCCTGTCAGTCCATGGAGGGCTGGCTGAAGAAGCAGGATGAAGCATTTTCCTTTCACCTCCAAGAACTTTGTGTTCACATCCTGGGTATTGTCTGAAGTGACATAAGGCCAGAGAGATATTCTATTGACATATATGTTCCTTGTATCAAACCAGTGAACAAAACCCACCACAATATGACTGAGCCAACAGGCTACATCTGGTTTTTTTTTTCTTTAATAGGAGGCAGTAACAAAGCCAGGTGATACACCCAAAACATTGTCTGAAGCTGGTTATGGAGTTCTAGTTGTGCATTTCATGGTGTAACAAGAGAAACCAAGCAGCTTGATCCTCACCTCAACAGATTTTACACCAAAAATGTTTCATTGTCCTCAGCCTCAGATACATTGCTAATCTAATACACTGTTCACCTCCTAAGCTAAGTTAAAGGGGGCGAAGGGGTAGAAGCAAACAGGGAAAGGATCTAAAACCCTCAAAAAAGTACTAAACCCGTTTTTTTTCTATTTTTATTTTTAATTAATAGGTAGATTTTTAAATGACGGCTGCTGAAAATGTCTGGAGAAATTTAATTCCCTGCCTTCAGACAAAGAACCTGTCCTCAGTTTTACAGACTGGACGGGAGGGTTCCCTCCTGCAACTATTTGCATAAGAAATGGTGTCGAGGAGTCACCCTATGTGCTCAGGGAGAGGTTTGGTTTTACACAAATGATCCATGACATTAGAGTGTTCTGTTGTCTTTGGATGTTTGTGGTGACGTAATTTTCATGTTTTTAAGTGTCATATCTTTTGTTTTTCCTTCTACCTGCTTGCTTTTGGGGTAGTCATCAGACAATGAAAGTGTTCCTCTCTAAGAGTACTCTGAGTTCTCATTAAAAAATGTTCTAATTGTCCGGGCACTTGCACAGCCCAGCCCTGTTTATAACAACCTCAGGACCAACCTTGGTGCCAGAAATAGTTTATGAGGGAAACTGGAAGTGTTTAAGCCACTCTATAACTTGCACAAGGTCAATGCAAACATTCCACCAGGGCAAAGAGCAAGGGAGGACACGCCATTACAACCCTTGAACAAGTGACACTAGAGCAAAATGCTGAATCCAGGACAGAAGAATGGTGTGATGGACTCCAAAGACTACTAAAACTAAGCATTTAGGAAGACACCCTAAAGTCAAGACAGTCAGATGTCACTGACTGAATACAAAACCTACTTCTTCAGACCCCACCTTGATACTCCAGCTTTGCATTGCTGGTACTAGTCCCACAGCCCCTGTCTCTCTCCTGCAGCAGGACCTCTGGTGCCAGGATGTGGTCTTTGGGAGAAGCATGACCCAGGGCTGTGACAGAGAAGTCCAAGTATGCAGGAGAAAATGCAGCGCAAGATGCAACGAAGTCAAGGAGCATCCTGGTGGATGTATTCCCTGGTGTCCCAGCTTCAACCCATCTTGCCACCTTTTGCTTTGGCCTCACCAGCATGTTTGATGCTTTCAGAGATATCAGAACCTCAGCATTTTAGAGGTTTGGCCCAGTTTATATATCCGTACTATTGAAACAGATAAATCCAGACCAATCCTCCACTTCTGTGCAAGCACAGATTGAAATCAATTCTCTTCAGCCATTTTCACGAACAACATCTGTTTCAAAAAGCCCCTTTTCAGTCTGAAATATGAAACGCGGGTAAGCTTGTTCCAAACCCTGGCTCTGACTAAAAGGAAAGCTTTCCTTCCATGTCTCTTTCATTTAGGTGAAGTAAAGTTGTTTCCTCATACTTCAGCTCTCTTAGTCCTTCCCTTCTCCCTTTCTAATTTTATCAGTGCCAACATTGCTTTGCAATGCTGTTTTGGCAGTGGTGAAATGGCATACACCAACAAAAATATTAATTCATTATCTATTCATAAGTATTCCAACCAAGCTTTCCCCTTCAGCCAAGGTGAAGAAATGTACAAACACACTCAGGCTGCCGTTTTCGAGCACTGTATTCACTGCACTTGGAATAAGTTGTGCTTCTCTTTTCTAAATAAATTCATACCCTCTGTTTCTGGCAGGTGCTGCACTTTTGGATCACTGCAGTAGACCATTAGAAATAATTCAGGAATATCCTCAGAAAAGGGGATAACATTTCTTCACTCCATGACCTCTTCTAGTTCATGTCCACCTTTATCTTTTTTTTACTGTGTTATTACTAGGAAAAAGATACTTCTTTTAGAAAGAGTCACATTTAGTCTTACCTGGCCACTTTGACATGCACAGATTTCATACCCAGGTTTTGTAGAAAGACGTAAGAACAAAGCCAGAAACATTGTCAAAGTCATTATTAACTCATCAAACCAAATTTACTGCACTCCTAGCTTGTGCTGGTGGCCTGCACTTCTTTTCCAAGCCTGTCACACGCTTCCTACAGTGAAAGTAAGAGACCCACGTTGCACCCCCCCAGGCTTCAAAAGGTATGTGTCCTTTGTGTCCAAGTATTGTCTATCTCACAATGGAGCTATTCCACGGAAGCAACAGAGCAGATGCTTCTCTCCCCCTCCAGCCTTTGTAGAACAAAGCACGGAGCTCCTCAGGAGTCAACTTTGTTGTTTTGCCCGTTGTATAACGAGCTGTCATCCGGCCACAGGCGCCAGTGGCCTCGGCCCCCCCAGTTCAAAAGCAGGGCTGGGTTTATGCAGTTTAATTTGATGTGCCAAGTGTCTTTATTACAAGCCTTCTTACAATGTTTGCTGTTAACACTCAGAAAAGGACATGTACCTAATCTAGGCGGGACACAGGGAGGGACAGAAGACAGCTCTGGCGGCGCCTCTCCCTTGCACTGACAGAAATTATCAGGCCCAGCATGCAAACTACCAAGAAAATACTTCAGCACACTCTGATATTGATCTTCCCTGAACATCAGATGGGCTTACAACCAACAGTATCTGCCACTGGCAATCTGGTCTTTGCCCCTTCTTTATATGCTTGGCAGTCGCTTCCAAGGGGAGAAGAAAAACCTGTTTGCAGATAAACAATTTGTGTCCAAATAATTCAGGCCAGATATGAGTTAAACTTACAGTTTAATTTATGAGGGTTTAATACTCTCCAAGTGGCTGTTTACTCTTGGGAACAAAGTAGGGGAGGGATCTGGGGAATAAGCCTTATTAGGAGAGGCTGAGGGAGCTGGAGTTGTTCAGCCTGGAGAATAGGAAGCTGAGGGGAGACCTTCTCACTCGCTACAACTACTGGAAAGGAGGTTGTACCGAGGCGGGGGTTGGTCTCTTCTCCCACATCACAGGCAATGGGACAAGAGGAAATGGCTTCAAGTTGTGCCAGGGGAGGTTCAAATTGGATATCAGGAAAAATATGTACATGGTAAGGGTTATGAAGCCTTGGAATGGGCTGCCCAGGGAAGTGGTTGAGGCGCCATCCCTGGAGGTATTGAAAAGACGGGTTGACATAAGTGCTCAGTCATGTGGTTTAGTGATGGGTTGTTTTTTTTTCAGTGAGGTTGTCAGTTGGACTAGATGATCTTAAAGGTCCCTTCCAACCTAGACAATTCTATTATTCTATGACATGACACAACACCCCATGCAATAAATGCTCAGTAGAATTCCCTCTGCCAGAGATAATGAGCTGCAAATATTACTGTGTTTTCAATCATTTCAACACAGGAAGAGATGCTGCTCAGTGACATACTCTTCAAGGAAAGAGAGTGAGAAGAAAAAAGCTTGGAATCACAACCAAAAGCAGTTGCTGACAGTTAAGACCAAACCCTTCTGGAAACCTGTCAGTTTCTTCTGCCATCTACTGTGCAGGCACCACAGTAATAAGCTGTTCAGATATATTCCTGATTAAATCCAAGAAAGATGACATACTTCATAATCATGATAGGCAAAAGGCAGAATGTTTTAAAAAGTAGCTTGTTCCTTCCTGTTTCTCACAATACCTCTAAACATTTTGATTCCCAGCTTAAACATCCCAGCTCCCACTAATCCTTTCAGAAATAAAATTGACACATCAAGCAATAATAGTCTTCAAATAAATGAAAAAGCTTTCCTTTTCTGTGAACCTGTTGACTTATACGTCTTTCAAGTCTCCGCTCCAAACACATATCTTGGAGCAAACCCTCCGCCACTAACATTAATGCTTGAACTGTCTATCATGACTACTGACAAGAACAAAATGAAAGCAAGAAGCTTGTTTGTACAGGAGAGAGAATGGTCTTGAGGTTAAGGTACTCTGCTTGTGACTGAAGACATATGGATTCCCTTCTTTTCGCAGAGCCATGATTTCTGTGTGAGTTTGTACCAATCGTTTACCTCACCTCTTGTCTCAATTTCCCTTCCCCTAAAGAGAGCATTATGGTAACAGGTCTTTCAAATCACCATGGGACAACGTAAGTATTAACTTTATTTTGACAGCAGAGAACACATTCTGTAGTTTTAGTTGCATATGTGAGTAATTAAGATATGTTGCAATTATCCACCTACACCAACTTTCTTAACCAAACCTTCCCTAAAGTATATATCTATGCTAAGAGTATTGGGCACACAAACACCAGCTGAGCAGGAAGACCAAGCCTTGTTATGGTAAGTAGATAGACACCACCCAAGGAAGGTAGCCCAAGGCAATGGGCAGCTGGATAGAAAACAAAGAGAATTCCTTTTGCATAAATGATCTCCTCCCCGCCCTCCCCCCTCCCCCCCCNNCACACAAACAGGCCTAAACGAGCTCTCTACAGCTCAAAAAAAACCTGCCCCAACCTTCCAGTCTTTTCTACCTGGCAACAGGCTCCCTTACAGGGATTACATGCTCTAACATGAGCCTATGCGCCACTGTGTGATGATTCCCCCTCTTTCCTTCAAAAGACTAAGGCAAAAATCCCTAGTGAGCCTTTAAAAGAGTACACCTCGTAGGTTGTTATACAACCTCCTAACAGTGGCACACCATTCCCAAAGCACTGTCCAGTCAGTTACTTCATAAAGTATGTTCTTCCCAGTACCAATTGGAAAACAGGCTCCAATGAGCAAGCTCTTGGAATCCTTTCCAGCAAATAGGCTTTTTCCAACCTGGGACCCCTCCACAAAACAGTGCAACTGGGAAAAAATGGTGTCCATGGGCCGTAAAAGAGAAGGAAAGGGGGCTTGAGGTCTGTACCCCCACTTGTTACACACCCTTAAAACTTCACTCCTTGATGTGCTCCCTTGGTCATGAACGGCAGCATGAAGGGAGCACACCTATAAGAGGTTGGGAGCACTTGACCTGACCTCACATCGTTCATTAAAAGATAAGCAAAACACTCTTCAGAGAGCTGCTCTGTCTGCTTATCGTAGCACCAATCTCACCCACCATGTTTTTAATCACTCTGATGTCTGCAACCACGTGCTGCATGCCCCCGGGCTCAGGAACCTTATCATATTGTCAATCTGTATAGAACCATGCACGCTCTCTATCTATAAATAACAGAAGTAATTATTACTAGTAAATAATATATACCAGCTCATTTAAAATGAATCATGTTCTCCAGTCGCCCTGGAGAACGAATAACATAGGCAAAGCTACAAGGCATCACTTTAAAATACTCCTTATATAATTATTATGAAATTGCATTAGTCTATGACTCATTCCTGCAAATGCAGGGTTCATTGAGGGTAATTAAAATAAGTCACTCTCTCTTCAAGGCAATGACTCATAGGCTGCTGCCCATAACGGAGTGCAGTGAAGTCAGAGAGAAGCTCCTCTCTTCCCACTGAAAAAGTAATAGCACTTTATTAAAGCAGTGGGTAGGCTCAGTTTGCCCTTCCCTTTAGACCATTTAGCCAGCAGGTTTGGATTTTTATCCCTAACCAAGAAGTTAAATTGACCACATATTAACTAAGGGTCTTACTAAACTCTAGGGGAAAACAAGGGGGCTAAAAACAGCTAGGGTATAATGGCACACAGTTTTGCAGAATAATTACAGAATTGTGGAATCACAAAACGATATTGGGTTGGAAGGAACCTCTGGAGATCATCATCTAGTCCACCCCCCCTACCAAAGCAGGTCCACCCAGAGCAGGTTGCACAGGAACTTGTCCATGCATGGATGTCTCCAGACAGAGACTCCACCACCTCTCTGGGCAGCCTCTGCCAAGGCTCTACCACCCTCAAAATCAAGTTCCTCCTCATGTTTAGATGGAACTTCCTATGTCCAAGTTTGTGCTTGTTACTTTTTGCCCTGTCCCTGGGCACCACTGAAGAAAGACTGGCCCCATTCTCCTGACACCCACCCTTTCAGTATTTATAAGCATTGATAAGATCCTGCCCCCCTCAGTCTTCAGGGGCCTTCAGCCATTCCTCATCAGAGAGATGTTCTAGTCTCCTCATTACCTTTGTAGCCCTCTGCTGTAATCTCTCCACCAGTTCCCTGTCCTTCTTGAACCGGGGAGCCCAGAACTGCACACAGGACTCCAGATGGGGCCTCCCCAGGGCAGAGCAGAGGGGGAGGATTTAAAAGAAATGATGTCTGTATGAAGGGATGTAGCAGTTACCTGATCAAAAGCTGCCAATAGTAAGGTTCCACACTTCGTAGGTACATGTGGACTGTTTCATGACCAAAGTCAAGTTGCAGTTGAGACTGAACTAAGCTCGCCCAAGAGTGAAGAAGGGGAAATTAAGAGTGTTGTGTTCCTTTGAGAATATGGAAGAAATTACAGCAAGACAGGTGATGTTAGCCTCTGCACCCGTGTATATCTGCACAGTAGTTGACAAGACTTTATAATTTCAAGTCTTTGTAAAAAATATGTACGTTAACCAAGTCAGGTCAGAATAATTCCTATAGTTTGGAAATTTGGTTGCCAAAATACAAAGCAACTGAAAAAAAATTAGTATAAAAGACAGCTAGAAGTTGGCTGCACCGCTCTCCCACACGCCAGCGCTAATGACAGCTCATAAGGAGTTCTTTGTTTATCTCTAACAGGGGTTTCCGTGCTCTACAGTTAGTGTTCTGTCTTTTCTGGTACGCTTTGCTAAACGCGCTTTATTCTTCAGAAGTGTATTCTTTTCATGAGCTTTTAGTCTGTTTTGATGTAGGAAAAGCCAGACATCAAATCATTTCTCATTGATATGCTTAGCAGTATTTCATATCAGAAGATTGCTGTCCACATCATGACAATTAACTTAGGGAGAAGAGTATGCTTTCAATACAGAAGTTAATCTAAAATCTACCAATGCTGGCAAGTACATTTCTTGGGAATATGTGATTAAGCCCGTAGCACGTCAAAAGAATGCTTTCTTGTTATAAACCCCTTTGCAATAACACAGATCATAATTGTAGGACCCTGTGCTACTTCAGTATTAATTACCTGGTTTCTTTTCCTTAAAGCTTAGCACACCCACTAAAGCTTGTGAAAAGTTGTACAACATCAATAATGGAGGACATGCAGCATTTAACCTGTTTTATGAACCTAAGCAGAATGAATTTGTTAAGGAAGCTGCCAGAAATAATGAAGGAGTTGCAGAGTTTGTGATGTCCAAGCCGGGTTAACTTAAAACTCTGCTTTAAATACTTACCTTCTCTTCCAGGCTTCACTCACACATTCCAAGTAGTGGGTGGTTGCTTCAAGGGGTATCAAGGGGGACATTAATGCACCATCTCAACAAACCCCATTTGAATACAAAGTGTGATATTGTAGGTTGGCCCCAGGCCCTAAGAGTCAGGGTGGAATTCATTTAGCAAGCTGGTTTTTAAGGAGGTTTATCTCCCAATTTATTTATTTTCCTGGTTGGGAGCTGAGATTGTAACTGATAAAAGCAATCTGCTTTGGAATGTGTGCCCAGGTTTGCAAATATTCATGATACATCACTGGATACAAGCCCACTTGTTTGAAAAGAATATAAGTGTAAATTTACATATTTACAATTGTACTGAACCTGGCTGGGATACAGTTAACTTTCATCAAAATCAATGATTTATATAGACCTGTGGTTCACATTTGAGGCTTGAGTGGTGATGGTAACACAGCAGTGCTTTAGCTATTGCTTTGCACACTGTCAAGGATGTCTCTCCAGCCATCCCCGCTGAAGGCCAATAGGCTGGAGGTAGGAAAGAGGATGGGAGGGGGCCACAACTGAGCAAAGGGATAGTTGACACCATATGATGTCATTCTCAGCAATGAAAGTTGAGAGAAGGAGTGTCAGGAGTGGGGGGAGAGTCGCCGCATTTGTCTTCCAAAGCAACCATGTCCTGAGGGCCTGTATCCCATGAAGTGTCTGGACATCACCTGCTGATGGGAAGTAGAGAATACATCTCCCCATTTTGGTCTGTTTCTGTCTGCAGCCTTTGCTTTTCTCATTAAACTGCCTTTACTTCAACCCATGAGCTTGCCTATGCTGTTTTCTCCCCTGACCTATTGAGTGAAAGAGCAGCTTGTAAGGGAGAGGTGTCTGTGTCAGCCAGGCAGGGTCAAACCACCACAATAACATTCACTGACTTTTAGCCTCCTACACTTTGACATGCCAGAGCTTTCAGCTCAGGTTGGAAGAACTTGGAAGGTCTTCCGTAGCTCACCATTGCATCTGTCTGTTCTTCATGCTTCCTTCGTAAGCTTTCTTATTCTTATGGTTCAGGTCTCTGTGTGATGGAAGCTCACACCATTCTTTAGATGTTGCACTGATCTATCAGAAACATCCCGTTATCTTTGTTGTGCCAGAACCACTTTGCACAGCGGTTCTTTTGTGTAAAAGGGGTATTTCATTGCAAAGCAGTGAGTCATGGACACGCAGCAGCACTCTGAAAATCAGCATCACAGTGAATAAACCTTGTGGAGTGTTCCAGCAGGGAGGTAACAATTTTGTGATACAGAAATCCAGAAGATCACACTTCAGTCCTTGGCTGACATGTTTGGTTGATTGTTGTGATAATTATCAGTGTTCTGGCAACTCCATCCAATGTCTCCTTCATAAAAAATTAGTCCCACTCCCTTTTTCCCTCAGACATGTTTAAGAGCATAATTGGACAGAGCAAAGATGTTTACTAAAACATTCTCTGTTCTGTCCTCTTTTTGCAGGTGCATGCCTTAGCCCTCTCGAAAAGAATCCAACGTTTTTTTCACCAAAATGACTTCTAAATACAGAAAAATCCATACTAGGGAACATCAGTCACCTGATAAGCAGGAAACCTTTGAAATGTGCTCTGTGTTTCTAAAAGAAATAGTCTGAATTCCAGATCCTTGGCTTTCCTGAAAACATGCTGAACTTCCCTCCCCTTATTCATGTCCTTCATAAAAAACTCTCATTGCTTTGTCTCACCAGTAGAATTTCATTAGTACAGAAAAAGAACCACCAAGTCCATTATTGCAGGACCAGGAACAAATGTGTATGAATTACATACGCTTGTGCTCTAAAGAACTGTCTGAGATTGTTTCTGTTATAACCATTATCCTGTCCTTCCTACTCCTCCATTCCCATTTATGCTTCTGATTTGCCTCAAAATCAGCTCTAAAGTTCGAGACTGTGTCCCTGTGACATCTATGGCACTAATGGATGGCAGTAGAACAACGGTGATTGCGAGGCCACTGCTTATAATGCTCATCCAGAAGACCTGGCAGCAAACCAAGCCTTACTCATCACAGGTACAAAGTTAGCTAAGACAGACATAGGCAAAAAGTAAATTCCTTGTATCGATATATCACTTTTATTGAGCAAAACTGGAGACTCGGCTGTCTGAATTATGACTGATAACTGCATTTAGCGCTGTTCTTCACGTTTACTAGTGTTACCCTGAATATCAGGACACGTCGGTCAATCTATATATGTCAAATTCCAAGGCAAAGTGGTTTGCTTCTAGCAGCAAAAGAAGACTCAAGGCTAGTTCCTGTCCAAATCACCACAAATCCTGTTTATGGAAGAGTATACAAAAAAGTATACAAAAAATTACTTTTTGTAGTACTTCAGGACAAACTGAAACCAGAAATTGAAGTTACTCTTGATTATATATGCCTTATTTAACCCAATGAGATAAAGGCAGAAGTAACATGTTCCCACTCTGAGTTGACATAACAGTGGATTTTGATAGGAATCAAACTTTTCTCCAACTGTGTTCGTATAGCATGGCCACTGCTTTAATTGTTGCCATTTTGAAGTGTTGGTTTGATTTTCAGTGTAGTATCACGGATTTTGCTATGCCTCAGACACCTGGGGAAGGCTTTTGCAAACTCGGTGGCCATTATTTAACAGTTGTGCTTTAAATTCTTTCTGTGTCACAGGAAATATTTACAGCCCTGTTTTCAAACGGTGCAAGGAATGAAGAGCAGCAAACGAGCACTGAGACACGTAATTCGGTTTGCTCCTGGAGATGTCAGGCAGTAGAGTTGCAACCCCCGCCATCACTTGGACACACGTGCCCAGGCCCACGTGAGGCTGAGATTGTTTATCACTTCTCTTTTTCCCTCACTCTTTGTGTCCCTTTTTTTTCTTTTTAATTTATGTTCAGAAAGATTCAAGGCTGGCAACAAGTATTTTCTGGTATAGGTGATTGGTTTGGCACAAGGATTTCTGAGTAGGCTGGGACTTTTCAGCTTGGGAAAGAGGCAACTAGTGACAACAGATGACAGAAGTCTGCAATATTACACAGTGCCTTGGGGAGAGAGAAGAGGCCTCAGGTTTTCACCCCCCTCTTAAAAAAAAGCGTAGGGCCAATCAAATGAAGGTGGTAGGAGCGAGGTTCATAACAATGAGGAATAACAATGGTTCTTTGAGCAGCAGGTCGCTAGAACAGTGAGATTCACTGACCAAAGATGTCACAAAAACTACAGTTTAGTTGGGGTCTCCAGGAATGGAAAAGACACCTTTTATTCTGGGGGCTCTATCAAAGAATTTTGTATTTTTATTGCTGTTCCTGGAGCACTTATTTATGTCCAGTGTTAAAGAAAAAGTACAGGGCTAGATGGCTCCTTTGCCTGATTCTTTTGTAACTGTTATAAAGCTTTTATGCTATATTTTCTTGGGACTGGAATTCCTAGTAACTAGGGCAAAAGTTCCTGTGCCACTCAACTGGCAGAGTCCTTAAAAATGCTTTGGAAGCTCTTAATCAGTTTCAGCCAAAGCTGACAGCAGGGACATTTCTGAAATAGTAAGTGTACATGTTTTTTGAAAATCAGTGGCAGCAAGAAGAAGCAGATCCAAATTATTCACAGAATGGTTGAGGTGGGAAAGGACCTCTGGAGGTCATCTTGCCCAACCACTGCTCAAGCAGGGTCACCTACAGATAGTTACCCAGGTTCTGGGAAAAGAGGAAAAGACTTAAGACACCATCAGACACCAGAGGAACAGTACAGAAGAGACACAAGAAGAAAGATTTGATACATTTTACAGTGCATGGAGTTCAGTTGTTACTGCAGATATTTTACAGTGAAATATTTTGAGGAGCAGAGGTGACGGGAATTGTACTTTCAAAATTTGAATTTGACTTTAGCGAGATGAGTAGTTCTTAATGTTCATATTTATCTAATTTCCTTGGCATAATTACACTATGGCCTATGACTACGATGTTATAAATAAACTCCAGCTATAAATGACTCATTGTTCTCAGATATAATATATAATATCAAATTATGAATGTAATGCATACACAATGCATTAATAATGCAGCAGAATACAAATAATTGCTGTCTTTTGAATATACCTAAAAATACACAGATCTGACCACAAAATCCATTCCTATTGTGATAGTGCAAAATGGCCTGATGAACTTTATATAATCCTTGTTGTCAGGTGCATGTGGAGCTTTCAGATGTGATGCATCTGCCTTGGCCCCCTAATTCTGCTTTTGCAAAGGAAGCAGAAGCCTTTCTCTTTGCTGCCATGTCCAGAATGTTGCTGTTTACCTAATACCCACTCAGCTTCCCTTCATTATAATTTAGAATTTCACTTTACAGAGCGCCCGGGGATATTTCAAGTAAGGAAGGGAACAATTTAAAATCTCATTTTTATTCTCTGCCATGCCACGGGGCAAAAAGTAATAGCCTTATGCAATGTTGCACCACGTTGCTCGGGTCCGATGTGACATTACACAACATGCGGTGGGTACTGAAAGAAGCAAAGAATTTCAACATACACACAAAAAGCCCTAAACGCGGGGGGCCTTTCAGTGGCCTGAATGAGCACAATAGAGCCCCTGCAAGCAACAAATCTGCCTTTCAGCTGAACTCATTCAGAGATGTAGGACCGGGGCTCCTGTTGCGCTCCCTTTGCCCACAAGCCACCAGGAAATGTTTTGTTAAATCTCCCAGCAAAAGCAACTGGAACTTGCATTGTAAAGTGATGGAGGTTTGGGGTTTTCTGGTTTATTTTTTTCTTTCCATCAAAACATACGAAGTTTGTGAGTCCACGCGCCCTTTGATGATCGTTTTTGTAACCTTCTGTTTCTATTTCAGTCATGAAATTGGAGCTGAAATTCAATGTCTGTCTGCACTCCTGTGGAAAAGGTAAAGGATGATCAAGAAGCAAGATGTAATCTCTAAGAATAAGAAGGTCAATTCCAAACATCTGCACACTGTTCCCTGTAGGGGTTAACTCACTGCTGATCGAGCAGGATGATCTAAGCTTCAGAGAATGACTTAACAATATTTAACCAAATTTGACCCATTTCCTTGCTCTTTTGCACGTGGTCAGATACTGTTTTATTTTATACCCCAGTAAAAAGAAATCTTGTAGCAAAATGAAAAGAATTTTCCATTATTAAATAAACCCCCCGATGAAGTACATGAGCATGAAGTGCTACCTCTATTAGTGCAGACACTTAGGTAGGGTCTGCTCGAGGAATGTACTGTTTCTGCACCAGGGAGCCAGCTATGAGCATCTCTATGAATAAAGATCTATAACTCTGTCCAGCTCTGGAGCCCTCGGCACAAGAAGGACATGGACCTGTTGGAACAGGTCCAGAGGAGGCCACGGCGTTGGTCAGAAGGATGGAACACCTCTTTTTGAAGGCAGGATGAGAGAGTTGGGGTTGTTCAGACTTGAGAAGTCTCCAGGGCGACCTTATAACCCCTTACTAGTACCTACAGGGAGCCTACAAGAAAGCCAAGGAGTAACTGTTTCCAATGGCATGTGGCAATAGGATGAGGGGCAATGTTTTTAAACTAGAGCAGGGTAGGTTTAGGTTAGAACTTAGGAAGAAGTTCTTTCCAATGAGGGTGGTGAGACACTGGAACAGTTTGCCCAGAGAAATAGTGGAGACCACATTCCTGGAAACATTCAAGGTCAGCCTTGATGAGGTTCTGAGCAATCTGATCTAGTTAAAGATGTCCCTGCTTACTGCAGGGGGATGTGTGGATTAGATGGCCTTTAAAGGTCTTTTCCAACCCAACATATTTTATGATTCCATGATTTTGTGATTCTGTCTGGAAACAATAAGACCACGATAGTTTCTAAGAATCCGATTTTGCACACTCTTGGGAGAAAAAACTGAAAACATTTGAAGGACAGATCTTAAGCCCAGGGTTAGACTGTGTTATGAAGCACGCAGCCTCCACCAAGTATTTGTGCTAACCCATTTGTGCAACCCATAGTCGTGGTGTTAGAAGACAACAATAGCACACCTGGCTGATGTTCTCATGGGAGGTTTGCATGCTCAGATATTGTAGCTGCCAGTTCCCTCTGCGTTTTACATCTTAATTGCTCAGTTACTGATAAAATAAATCTTCACTACACTGGGTGTTTTACAGTTAATACTCTATTTTTAATCTTCTTTTGAATATTCAATAATTCTGCCAGCTCCCTTCTGATAACTGCACACTTTTTCCACTCTACAAGCTTTAGAGCTGAGTATAAAAAAGTCTGGAAATAACTGAGAAAAAAAAATGCCTAACAGTGACAACTCAAGTCACCATTTTGCTATTAAAATCAGAATTTAAACTCTGTTCTTACAGGAATAATGTAAGCTATGAGAATATGCTGGATTCTGATGCCCCGGTGAAGGGTGTCATCAATCAATTATAAAGCGATCATTTTTCAATGTGTTGTTTTTTCAGATGGGTGATAATAAAAAGTAAAAGTAAAATAAAAGTAGCAGCTAATGATAAACAAGGTATTGAAAGCAAAAATAAAAAGTAAAGCCATTCTATATCTGTGCTTCCTCTTTCCTGGCACCCTGGTACCCTGCAAAACAGAGCAACGGAGCAGCAGTAAATCTTTATGAGCGAAGTTGAAAGACCCACATGAATATTCATCCAATTAGCCAATCTAATTAGCATGCCCATTGAATTTCCAAAGTTAACATGTTCAGCATTCTTCCATGAGGTCTTGAGGAAGCTTTTCACGTTGTAATTTCAAGGGTAACATTTACAGCAATAGCGAACTAGCATTTTCCTGCAAGACTGAATCGTGAAGGATTGCCAGGGAATGAAGGTAAAAGGAAGCCAAGTCTAGAGAGTCCATGAAAGAAGACATGAAACCTTCCATAAAGATATTTCTTCTCTTAAAAAACTGTTATTAGTGCGTTGCAGGTTTTCAAGGATATTTCTCTTTCCCTAACCACAAACTAAGATGTCCTGATGATGACAGCCAGAGCTCCTGGAAGTGGCATGAAAAGTTTTCTTTTTCTGTACTGCTTCCAGAAACCAATTCCATTTTGCCTATATTCTAGGATATTAATTCATAAACAATAGTGAAATGCAGCTGATTTCTGAGACTTCTTCTTTCAAAATATATTTTTTAAACTATTTGCAAAATTTTAGGGTTGTTTTGTGGGTTGTTTTGGTTTGTTTTTCTTTTTTTGAGGGATGCTGGAGCTTTAACACAAAATTGTCAGTTAATCTCAATTAGACTAATAGAGATTATTTTCTGAGTCAGAGGGCAGTCACACAAGTATACATAAGTATACATAGCCAAGAGCAAAGTTACTGTTAGATACCCAGTCCACTTACACACTTCAGTGCTAAGGGACACTGTAAGTAAGTGCATTATAAATAAGAATTACAAGTAAGGGGTTAAATAAAAACTCATCTAAAGTTAACCACTTCAGTGAAGCCAGATGACAATGCCGAGTGGCTCCCACAAATGCTAGCTCAGTTGATGATTTCACTTGTAAACCATTAAAAAACTGCTTTTCCTTTGTCTTATATTTCAACTAAGATGAACCAGGGGTGCCATAGCAGAATGTACCTGAGGCTGATGGACTCGGCTTGATGGATGGCTCAAGGTCATCACAATTTGCATGTAAGACACCACCGCAAAACATAACATCTGATTAGTGATGGACAAAACTGGTGAGGGGTCTGGAGCACAAGTCTTATGAGGAACAACTGAGGGAGCTGGGATTGTTTAGTCTGGAGAAGAGGAAGCTGAGGGGAGACCTCATGGCACTCTACAACTTCCTGAAGGGAGGTTGTGAAGTGGAGGGGTTTGGCCTCTTCTCCCAGAGAACTAATGATGGCACTGGAGGGAATGGCCACAAGTTGTGCCAGGGGAGATTTAGACAAGATATCAGGAAAAACTGTTTCTCCCCAAGAGTGGTCAGGCACTGGGATGGCCTGTCCAGGGAGGTGGTGGAGTCACCATCCCTGGCGGTGTTCAAGAAGCATCTGGCCAAGATTCTATGAGATATAATTTAGCAAGTTAGTGGGCAGTGTCGGTGATAGGAGGAGGGTTGGACTAGATGATCTTGTAGGTCCTTTCCAACTTTCTATTTCTATGATTCTATGATTAACAACAGCTCACTTTCACATCCCAATGTGAAAATTCATCTGAAGTCCAAGTTCTAGAGCAGAGAGTAGAGAAAGGTGATGTATGGATTCAAATGAGAGAAGCACAGAGTGGAAGGAAGCTGAAGACATACTGGTCCTTTCTGCTTCCCGGGGCAGGTTCAGCGTACAGTACATAGCTTGTTCCCCAGAGCCTTTCCCTGAGGGGCTCCCAGGGACCTCCTGGAACTTCCAGCCATTCCCCAGCTCCTCTGCTCCAGCACTTTGCTATCACTTTGAAGAAAAAAATAATAATAAAAAAGGAATATATTAGTCCTGGGAGAGAAGAGCTATTAGTTTCAAACAGCTTCATATATTCTCAGTGTCTGCAGATAAATCACACTAACACAGTCTAAGTTGTCACAGTATCACAGTCTAAGCTAGAAAACATTACTGTTCTTTTTCCAGGGGAAAGAAAAATGTTAGATCCTGAGGTGTTTCCAGCATATAGGCAAAAGTTTTCTCACAGATCTCTACCAGTCTGTCACAGATAAGAGAAAAATAACCTCAGCAGTAGTCATGTGTGCTGAGTCCACATCCAAACACCATGATTCTGAGTGATTCTGAGCCAGAGCAACACTTAGGCCCAAGAAAGAGGCTTTATCTGGTCTTTTTGCTCAGGAAACAATGAAAGAAGCTAAGACTGCTCTGAACAGAGGCCATCCTCTGCAGAAAGGGAGGTTATCCTTAATAAATAGCAAAATACTGGGAGCACAAGTGAGAAGAAACATTGTGAAGTGATGAGAAAAGGTGTAACACGGGACAGGAGAGAACCACCAGGGATACGATGGATCCAGTTTCACACTAACAACATTGTATAAATGGGGGGATGAATTCATCATGTTCCCTCTTGATATCATTCGCTGTCCTGATTATCTTTAGTTATAGGCTGCATGAATTATGCAGGTACCCAGCCAGGCCATGCAATTATAGCTGCAAAGATAAAAGCCACGACAAAAAGCTTGCTATCCTTTTTCAATTATTATTTCCAACTCGGTCTCCGTTTACTGCAATAAACGTGGTGACATTTGAATCCCATAGAAACTAAGGCTGAAAAATCCCCTAAAACAAAAGCAAGACAAACCCCCATCCAACAAGGCTGTTACTTATGAGGCCTGACTGCAAGAGCACACATAGTCCCACTGAAGCTGGAGAGATTGCTTGAGTGATGATACTGCTTAGTCCTGGGGCCTTTTTGGGATGTGAGATATGTCTTTGCAGCTACTGGAGGGAAAACACTATCCAACACTACCCATATACACACTGTATTATTGCAGTGCACTGTAAATGGCTTGGCCACACACCCTGCTTAGTGCTTGTCACTGAAGGCATTGGAGGGCTGCTAAACCAGGACGTACCACTGCATCCCATACAAGCCAGTGATGAACAGCTTTCATTTCAGTTAAATCCCATCTTGTGCCTACCATGACGAGAGCCGTTCCACTGCTCCGAGTGACAAAGGGACTACAGACACCATATCACAGTAATTAAAGATTTATAGTACTGTAAATAATTAACACTCCTCCTTTCCACTGAGCACAAAAGTCATGCTTAGATGAATACAAAAGCAGCAGTAAGCTCATACCAGGTGGCTGAGGCCAATTCACCTGTGATACATCTCAGAAGCCTCACATCCTCTCTCAAAAGAAGAATGTTTTTTGATATGTCAGGATATATTGGATATGAAGTGATATGTTGCATATTCAGTTCTTTTTTCAAAAAAAGATATCCCCGATTTCAGAACTTCTTGATAAAACCAATCTGCCTTGTATACGGAATTTAGGCTCAACAGAGCTAAATGTGNAGTGATATGTTGCATATTCAGTTCTTGTTTTCAAAAAAAGATACTAAAAGATATCCGGTACCCTGCAAACTCCTGGAGACTATGCCTCTCCTCTAGACCTCACACCTTTTTCTCCCTTTGGAATTTTAGGTGCTACTATATTAGGTACCACTATTTTTCCCAATCCTTCTTTCACCTGCAAAAATCACAACTGCTAGTTTTGAATATAAAGTCTTGAGCAGGGCTTACCACAAACACGTGACTTAATTTTTAGGCAGGCCTTGCTGAGTCCCCACTTGAAAAACTTCTTTTCTCTCTCATTTTCTTGGTATCCTAGTGGGGTGACTTTAAAACCCCTTAGATTACACAGTGTGCTTTCAAAGCAGAATTCCAAAAGCACAACATATGCCCAAATTAAATAGTTTAGGTTACAAAGACCAGTGCTGAGAAAGGATAAAGCAACACCAGAAGTAAGGACAACCTTTTAAATGTAATTTAATCCGTTGTTAATATGCATTATGATAAAGTCATTAGCTGCTTGGTCATTTGCTTGCTCTGTATTTACAGGCCTTTTCCTTTGGTCACTGCACAGAACAGAGTTGTTCTGGCGAGAATGAAATGTGCAATGACACAGGCTGATCTCTGCAGTTTTTCTGCCTCAGCTGCTGCAGAAGCTGGAGCTTAAAAGGTGAAAAAATTATGGCTAAACGTAAAATTTCGGCCTCCTAGGGAATTTCAATGTTTTCTTTTTCAGGTGTTTCCGGTTACAATTAAAAAACCAAAATAACAGTATTTCCAGCAAGATGGAAATTCTGAGGAGGTTTTTTTTCTGTGGAAAAGAAAAAGACAGGTAAGTTGTTTTAGAGTATGCAAGTTTCCGGTTTCCAGAGTAACACAGAAAAAACAATGCCTTGAAGCTTCTCACACACCAGTGAAGACTGGGAAGATCATAGAATTAAAGAATGGTTTGGGTCAGATGCCTGCAACCTCCCTGTGGAATGGCAGCTTTGTGGGATGGGGCAGCCCCTCAGCCACCACTGCTCCCTGCCAGGACTAGCCCTCAGAGGTCCCCCCTCCAACTACCTTGGGCACACTGACTGGTCCAGGCCACCAGCTGGCACATCACTGGTTTTCAAGCAAATCCTTACTTTGTCTTCCCTGGCCAATCTTATTTTCCCCAAAATACAGCTGCTTGCCCTCCCCACTGCCACTAGTGTGTTAGGAATGCCTGAGAAGCGCTAAGGGATTTCTCTTGGCCTCATCCTCAGGAAAGACTGTTTTGGGCTGACATATCTTCATCTCCGAGATCATTACTGGAAGGAAGATGTGCTGCCTTCAACAAGTGCACCTGAGTACTCAAGGAGGGCACCAGGACTGGTGGGCAGGTGTTCCTTGTGCTTTAGTAGACTTGGGTCATGGTCTCACCCTGGCTATAACACAAGGTTTGATGAGAGGACATGTCCACCCACCCTGTCCTTACTTGACTCCAGGCAAAAGGAAAGGTCCTTGAATTTCTGTGGGACCAGAGAGAAGGAGGAAGCCCCGTTTTCGGGGTCAAGGGTAGAAGACCTGCCAAGTGTTGCAGGAAGACACACTGACTGGTGGATGTGACGTGGAGGTAGTGCCTGTCCTAGGCTGTCCCTTCTTCCACAGAAGGGGTTGGGTGTTCTAGTACCTGGGCCAGTATCTCAGTGCCAAAATCTGCCTCCAGGCCTTTCTCCTCAACCAGTTTCATTCCACAATCATTTTTTTTACAGACAGGCAAACAATATTTCTGTGTAATGTCCTTTTTTTTCTTTTCTCCCCTTCTTTCTTTCTCACAGCGGTGGGACGTGACCCGTGGTCTCTGGCAGCCACATGCCCAGGGAGCCTGGAACACACTGAACTGGTCTCAGAGTACCCAGGGGTCATATTCATTTCTCTTGAGACTTTCTTAAAGACATTTGATTCCTGTGACATGAAACTAGTTACTAAATAACAAAGATTCAAAGATTAAAATCACAGATTCTGACCAGGCCACAGCCAGGCTGTGAGGGGGAGGAGGAAGGCAATAATGTCAGAGGACGCTGAGCCTGCAAGTGCCTGTGAAAAGACTCCTTATTCATGAGGATTTCGAGCTGAAAAGTTAAACTCAGCTGTTTTCTGTGGCTGATATTGGTGTTCTCTGCTGCACCACCGATGACTGTGCAATGTACAACCACTGTCTTGCTATCGCCAGCTCACTTCAGCTTGTCTGTGGTGATAAAAAGCCCAGGTGCTAATTTGCTGCAATGTGACTTTATCACTGCTTTACTGGTAGAAGAGGGTGAGGATCAAATAACTGCTAAGGGAGGCTTTCCCTGTTCCCCTCAGATGAGAAAAGGTGTAGGCAGAGAAGAACCTGAGAGACAGCAATTAAGATTGGGGTGAAGGTGAATGAGCGTGTTTCATAACTTCTTGTACTGCGAACGTTTGCAATCGAAACCACAGCTCTAAATCCTAAGGAGGACTGGCCATCCCAAGCAGCAGCCACAAAATGGGCCAGCTTTTAGAGGGTTCTGCTTTTGAATACAGCATCCCAGCCTGTTGGTCAGTGAGCGTGAGGGGATCCCCTTCCTAAATACGTACAATGCAAAGTGTGTGAAACATCCGAGGAGACAGCAGAAGTTTCTCTCATTTTAATTAGTGAATAAAAAAGAAAGAACAAGAACAACAAAAAAAACCCAAAATAAACAAAACAAACAAATTTTATAAACCAATGAAGCCAGCAGGTGTATCCTTTTGTTTTCCCTAGACTGAATTATTATTCTTCTACTCAAGAAATCTCTGGAGCAGTCTGTAGATTCTTAAAAGCAATGCAATAGAATCCTCTCAAATTAAGGCATATCCTCAATCATACCCTTCTACAAAGTGTTCAAACATTCATATAATGAGGAAAAAAATGCCTGTAAGTTTGTTTTAGTTATCTGCAGTGAAAGTCCAGGCATTTGAAATGCTTGTTCTTCAGAAGCACATTCACTGAATCTCTGCCTTTAAGCAGGGCAGACAATCCCAGCACTTCTTGAAAGCATCACAGAAAAGCTTTTTGAATGTACAGATTCATCATAGAGTTTTCCCCTAAAGAGAGGAGAGGAACCTTAAGAACATTCAGAAGTAGAAAGGACTTGAGTACTTTGCATTTTAGGCTTTTAGAGCACATACAAAAAAGCAGCTGTGGCAAGAAGGCTGGGAAATGAACTCCCAGGGTTTTGCAGGGAGCCCCTGCTCTGAATCAGCTCTGACCATAGAATCATAGCATCACCTAGGTTGGAAGGGACCTTGAGGATCATCGAGTCCCACCACCACGCAGAGTCCCAGCAAAGAGCAGGAGCAGGCCTGCAGCTGATTGCTTTTTACCTGCCCACTAACGTTCCTGTATCTTCAAAAACTTTATCTCCCACTGCGTCCTGCTGCCTCTTTACCCTGTGCTCAGGACAATGAGGAAGCAGCTTTGAAAAGGTACGAAAACAGGAGCTACAGACCGTGACTAGGACCTCATTGTTCTTGTACATGTGCTTCATCTCAGCCACCATACACCATCATACCCAGAACATTTCTTAAAAAAACCCATCAGTCAGTACCGAAAAGGAATTTTTCTACCTACAAAGAATTTTCCTAGCAATTCCTAAATAGAATTAGGGGTATCAGAAATTATGCAAGGAGCCTGTTGCTGATTCTGAGGGTCATCATCCACTTTGAGGATGTCTGAATAACTTGAATAACTTGTGGTTTAGATGTCACCATCTGGCTGCACGTATCGTTCACTTAAACTTAAATCGTTCACTTACAAAGCTCTGCATTTTATCTTTTACTTGGCACAGCCAATAATACCTCCAAGCTGGTCAAACACACTTTCAGAGAAAACTAATTAGCTACAATAAATTAAATGCATTTCTATATAAAGATATAGGGCCTTCTCTTTCTCTTGGTCTGAGAGGGGAATAAAAATAATTAAAGCAATGGAGATATTTGAATGAGATGGCAACAGCCAGAAATCCTTCCATATGAATTACCACCGTCCGTAGTGCCAAGAATTCCCTCAAAGGAGCCATAAGTGCTGATGGCAAGGACTGAGGGATATCTTACTGCTCAGAGTCAGTTTTAAATTGTCATCCATGGGTGGTTAAAGTTCCCATCAGACCGGCAGTTTTCTCTGGCTCACTGATCAGGAAAACAGAGCTGGCTGGCTCTCCTCCTAATGAAGGATTAGGATTTCATCCTGCAGGCACCCACCATCCCCTTCCTTCACTACCATTCATTTTGCAGGTTCATTGATTTATTAGCGCTAACAGAAGGCGCATAGAGGCAAGCAGCCCTCCTGTATCACCACTTTGTTATTTAACTCCTGATGATACTTCAGAGCCCTTTGAAATACAGAAGGGAGAGAAGGTCTTCCAAGAGGTTATCATGGAGGCATACATGATTGACAGCCCATTCCTGTCTCACTTCATGATTTTGGGGTCTGAGAACACATTGATCTCGTGATCCCTCTCACTTCTCAGTTAAGCACATGACATTGGTACATCTTTTCCTGAGACTTATTTGTGTCATCTTCATTTTCTTGACAGTTTGAAAGATTCCTCAGACATGAAGCTAAGAGAATGCCCCATCCTTTTGTTGTAATCAAATCCTCATCCCGGTTCCACCTATTCAAATTTGTCATCTCTCTCCTATTTCATAGGGAGTCAGAATCTGGCCTTCTACTAAAAGATGCTCTTACAGCCACAAAAGCACCTCCCTCCATGCACCTCAGCGTATCTTATAAGTCTCCTATCATCATTGTTCCCTAATTAAAATCAATTGTGATCACAATGTTGTCATCATTTAGTATGTATAAGATGTTGCTCAGGGGGAATTCCACCCAACTTCAGTGCTGTGCTCGGCACGGAGTAAGCAGTGCAGAATAAAAAGTATGCACTGTCTTATCTTGAGGAGGGTGGTGTGCTGAGACCAAAGCAGAGATTTGCTATATTTGGGATGCAGAACGGGCCTTTTATGTTCAAGCTGCCGCTGTTGATACTTGGAGCTGTACCAGTTGCGCTGTTTCTAATTTGGAGAAATAGCAAGCGCGGGGGATTATTGACTGCAGCCACAGGGTCTATATTTTGTCTCTGACACCTTTTCCTCAGTGACCCCAGCCTNATTTTAGGAGCCAGCATATTTCTCTTAACGTGAAATAGAAACCATACCTTGGATGTGATACAAGAGTAACTAGGTCATTAAATAACCTGGCAACCTACCCGAAGGACACAGGGGAAGTTTTTATGTAAACATTTCATTTCAATAGTGAACAGCCACCATTAGGCCCCTAACATGCACTTTGCATAATCACCAGATAATGCCCAGTTCCTCTCCTATTTCATGGCTTTATTAAAACTCTCCTTGTCACCTATTATCCAACATTGTGTTGTGTAACCACTAGACAGATTGCCCTGTTTTACAAACCAAGCTGCACTGTAAGCTAACGGGCAGATGCTAAATTAAGTTTGTAATAAAGCCACAAACATTGCAGATCACCTTGGTTATTAACTGTTGATGAGCAGTAACTTACTTCACAAATGCTTTGCTTTTTTCGCTTTTTCGCTGTGCCAAGACACCCAGAATAGCAGCATTCATGCATCAAATGCATTATAGCATTGGGACACCCTGGGCTCCACTTTATTATTTTAATCATTATCCTACTTTGAATTTTTGGCTGTGTTTTATTCTCAGTAGCATGAGATTCTTGTAGGTTCTGGTGATGAGAGGTCAAACTAAATAAAAATGGCCCTGCTGGTTCTGTCAACTGAATTCAAACATTACTGTGAAGCTGTAGAGCAATAATACCTTTCATGCTACTATATTCTGTAAGCAATTCCAGTGGAATCCCTGTTCTGAGTGGTTTATTATAGCTCAACCATAAAAATGTGCTTTGGGCTGAAAGTGGATTTATAAGATTTCTGCCCAGGAGCATATGCTTTGTAAAATTTAATTTAAATCAGCTTAGCTATTTCTTTTTTCCTTTTTTTTCTTTAAAGGCTGATGAATAAAAACAAAAATAGATTATTGATCCTTCTCTTAGCAGAACCCCCCCTCACTTTTCTTTCTATAACAAGTGGGCGTTATTCTTGCCCTTCATGCATGTATGTAATTCCATCATCTTTGGGGAAGACGTGGGGTGGGCCATGAGAGCAAAACTAGTCTTCCTCATAATAAATGAAATCTGAAGGCTGTCTGGCCAACTGTTTGGACTAGGATTTTCTATTGGGTAAAGGGAAACAGTGATATTATTATTGGGAAAAAAAAAGAAAACAAGAGAGTGTACTGCACATAAACTACTTTTCACAACAGTTAATAGCATCGAGTTCTGTGAAATGGCAATAGGAAAAATCTCTTTCAATTCAGTACAACTCAGTTCACAGACCCACTATTACTCTTGGAATTCCTGGACACAACTTTTTTCTGCCCCAACAGTTGGCCTCTGCAGAATTTTAGAGGGTTTTTCTCCCCAGTTTTCCGTTATTCCAAACATCTGGACATACATTTTGCTGAGAACTCCCAGACAGAAATACAGCAACCATTTCACATGTTACCAGTGGGTTAACAACCTGGAGTGATTTTTCCTGCAGACTTTAGGTGGTATTTATAACTTGGCATGGTGATTTGTGTCATGGTGACATTTGCATAAAGGATAGAAAACCTGCACCTTCTGGCATAAAGGGATCTGAAACCATTAAAAGAATAACCAGTAAGTCTGGTTATCTAAAAGTTTTATCATCACCACTGCATCTTTGCATGGAAGAATGCAAAGCAAAAACTAAGTTGATTTGGTTCAAAGTCACAGACTTTCAGTTTGACTCATGTTTAGGGTCGGGTTTTTTAACACATTTACTGTGAATTTTTTAACTTTGTTTTACCTCAGTGGGGTTTTCCTGACCAATATCTCCCCTTTCCCACTCAGCCTTATCAAAGAGCACCATTGACTTACAGAACAGTACTCTATCAAACATACCACAATTCCTCTGACAATATTCAGCCTCACGACAGGGACAAGGCTTATGAAGAATGACAGCTGTGGCTGTGGTTCATCTTCAGATTTTGTTCCCTTGAAGGCCACTTTGATAACTTGCCAGAGGCCATGTAAACATTGAGGAGAGTAGATTGAAATGAGCAGCTCATCAGACTGGGCTCTGCCATTGCATCTGAGTCAGCAGGCAAACTGCCCAGAAAGTAAGAAGGAGTTTGGAAATGTAGAAGCTATATTACTCATGGAAACTAGGAAATAATCTGTCTGATGACAGTGCATGGGACATACAGGGGCCCCATCAGTTCAGAGAGAACATGCTTTCCACTAACTTCTGTTTCAACATAGTTGTAGATGAAGAATTTTTAGATCTCTCCTTTAAAGAATAATTGCCATGTGCCCCATGTTTTGGGCACCATACTTCCAAATATTTGTCTGTGGAAGTTTTATTTTTCCCCTTCTTTTTATTTTTCCCCTTCTTTTTCCCATTTCCCTTCCCATTTCCCTTCCTTTCTCCTTCCCACCATGACAGATAAAATTAATCCAAACATGGAGAGCTGTCTACAATTAAAAGATCACCTAAAGCAAATGAATGAAACTCCTTGTTGGGCAGCCACTTATCTTCCCTTCTTTCAGTGGTTTAGCTGTTGACCAGCAACTTCCAGGGAAAACAAGATGAATTAAAATAAAGCAGGTGGAAAATAGCATAGACCAAAAACAGGATGCATTTAAAAAGAGCTTGGGAGGGAGGGTAAGTAAATAAATGATGTCAAAAGAACCTAATGAGTTTCAGGAACACCAAGATAAGAATATCTGGAAAAGCTATTTTAATATGCAATGGATTGTTACAGTCGGCATCATATACCCATATATATACAAATGCACAGACATGCACACACATATACATATATATGAATACTCCTGATGCTATTTTAATCTTAAATTCATCTCAGATTTTAATGCTGCCAGGTGTTCAAGGTGGTTAATCAGCATGCTGTCTGCAGCTGATACATATCCGGGGGTAGGAAGGAAGGAACCTGAAGGCACCTGCCTTCCTCCAGTGTCCTCACAGGCTCTGTTTGCTGTATGAGGCAGTACAACAATTCTCTGGCAAGCTGGAAATAGCTAGCCAAGGTGACTCGGACATGCAGCAACAGCAGTCAGGGGACAGGAGTCAATGCTGCATGTCAGAGATCCTGCAGCTGCATCATCAGATCCTGCAGCTGGATCCAAGCATCCATCTTCTACACATGTAGTAGATTTCATAGTAGGAGAATAGGCAAGCTCATTCCTGACTTAATTTATATCAGATGGATAAAAAGCTAATGCACACTTCTGCCATGTGGTCTGGACTGCCTTCTAAAGTATAGCCTTTCAGTCCATCTACACAGATAAAAAACTCCACTAAGTTCTCAGTAGTTCCTACATCCCGCATCTCAGAAGCATCCCTAGCTCTGCCATGGACAGGTAGGTCTTGTTCTGCCCATTGCTATTCATATACCTTGTTCTCTTATGGCTTGTGTTCATCTGAGAGATCATAGAATGTTTAGAGTTGGAAGGGACCTTAAAGATCTCTCAGTTCCAACCCCCCTGCCCTGGGCAGGGACACCTCCCACCAGACCAGGTTGCTCCAAGCCCCATCCAGCCTGGCCTTGAACACCTCCAGGGATCGGCCATCCACAGCTTCTCTGGGCAACCTGTTCCAGTGCCTCACCACCCTCACAGTAAAGAACTTCTTTCTGATATTCAATCTAAATCTCCCCTCTTCCAATTTAAAGCTGTTACCTTTTGTCCTGTCGCTGTTGCTACACTCCCTGACAAAGAGCCCCTGTCCTGTAACTCCCTTCAGATACTGGAAGGCTGCTCTAAGTTCTCCCCAGAGCTTTCTCTTGTCCAGGCTGAACAACCCCAGCTCCTTCAGCCTGTCTTCATAGGAGAGAAGATTCACACTTCTTCCTTTTCTCTAGTATATGAAATACAGACAGGTTTTTTTTACCTTTATACCTCGTCATAGGCCATCATGCCTCTTCTCCAACTCTTATCAGCTGCATCAAGTGAAAAGAGGCTACAGGAACACACTGAAATACATGAAAATCCATGTAAAATTTAGAAAGCAATTTATTATTTTAAGGGTGGTTTATTGTTTTATTTATTTTAAGGGATCAGATTGCCCAGAGAGGTTGTGGGCAACCTGTGAATATCCTTGGAGATTCAAAACCCAACTGGACATGGTCCTGGGCAAACTACTCTCATTGACCTTACTTGAACAGGAGCTTGGACTAGATGGTCTCAAGGTCCTTTCCCACTTCAGTGGTTCTGTGATTTAGTGAACTTATCTACCACCTTCCATTCATTACTGACTTGATAACTCTTCCTTCCAAAAAACATTGCCAGCATCTTATACCACCAAGGAGTTCTATTTCCCGACTTGTCTCCATGCCTCAAAAAATCTCCCTATAAACTTCTGCAAAGATTCCCCCTTTGAGACTCTCCTGCAAACTCTTTGTTGCAGTCTATAAAGTCTATAAAAGTATTTTGTCAGGGTGTAGACAGATGCTGTGTCTGCTTATTACTGATGGTACTTCTAGGCCTGTTCCTCCCTTTATAATTCAGGTTGTAAAATGCCTGGCACACAATTTTATACTTGGGTTTTGTACTGCACCTACCTCCACTGTTCAGTGTACACAAGTAGGACTGCTAGACATGCAATGGAGAGAAAAATTGGTGGGTACCCCCAGAATAGTCATAGTATGGGTCAAAATTAAAATAAAGGCCTTAACTACTATTTTCAGTGTTAAGGAGTTGTTTTTCATGTACAAACACACAGAAACTGTAAAGTATGTGGCAAATAAGTTATTTCTTTTTTTGCTATACTATGCATTTAAGTTTCACCAGTTCCATGGAATTTAGCCTGGACTTTATTGGTAACTCTGGTGACTCACTGTAATAAATGAAGTGACAAAGGTGCCCCAGCCTTTATTTAATGGGGAATAAGCAGCAGCTAGAAACAGAAACCTCTACTTTTCACAGACAGGTCATTCAGTCAGCCATTTACGAAGGCTGCTCATACACAGGTGGGGTTTGAATCACTTGCCTCCACCAGTATGAATAGGTCTGCATTCTCCCCTTCTTTGGTGGCCGTGTGCTGAGAGCAATGAGACAGGCAGATAAAGTTCAGAAGCAGTTCCCCTCAGGGGATGGAGTGACACTCCACCCCAGACAGACACATTTCCTCCAGCTTACCCCGTGGACTGCAGTGTGAGCCCCCTGCCTGAGCAGGAGAAGTTGCTTTTCCATGTGTTTCTGGCTCTCACTGGTTGGCAGAGATGCTGCTGTGCCGAATGTAACTATAATTACGTATCCTGCTGTCCTGTTTCTTTGATGCAACAAGGTAGGAGGGAAGACCTTAAACAGGACTGCAGTCAAGGGTGGCCAATTATCTGGCAGGATGTTTGGGGAAGATCCTTTTGCTGCTTACACTTCATTAGCTACTGTGCAGAAAGCAACCTGGCCCTTCTTCTTTTATTCCTGATACCTAGTTAAACAGCAAAAAGGATGCTACAAGCAACAGAAGAAACTCAGAGCAATCTCTGTAGTGACAGTGGTCTCCACACTGTCATCATCATAGTGCTGATGAACTAAACCCAGCAACGTTCTGTACTTGTCTCATACTGATCTCCATTCAAATAGGGCAGCAGCTGCAACAGACAGAAATCACAGAATCACAGAATTTCAGAGTTGGCAGGGACCTCTAGAGATCATCTAGTCCCACTCCCCTGCTAAAGCAGGATTGCCCAGAGCACATCACTCAGGACAGCATCCAGGTGGGGCTTGAAGGTCTCCAGAGAAGGGCACTCCACACCCTCCCTGGGCAGCCTGTTCCTCACCCCAAAGAAGTTTTTCTTCGTATTTGGACGGAACCTCTTATGTTCTACCTTGTACCCATTGCCCCTCGTTCTATCACCGCTGAAAAACCACTGAAAAGAGTCTGGCTCCATCCTCCTTCAACCCACCCTTTAGGTACTTGTAAACATAGATAAGGTCTCCCCTCAGCCTTCTCTTCTCCAGGCTGAAGAGTCCCAGCTCTCTCAGCCTTTCCTCATCAGGGAGATGCTCCATGCCCTCACCTGTCTCTCTTGAACTGGGGAGCACAGAACTGGATGCAGTATTGAATTTGTGGCCTCACCAGTGCAGGGGGAGACTGACCTCCCTTGACCTACTGGCCCTCTTGGCAGTAAGGACACATGCTGGCTCATGGGAAGTTTGCTGTCCACGAGGACCTCCAGATCCTTCTCCTCAAAAGTATTTTCCAGGAGATCCACCCCTAACCTATATTGGTGCCTGGGGTTCTTCCTCCCCAGGTGCAGGATCCTAAATTTGCCCTTGCTGAACCTCATGAGGTTCTTCTCTGCCCAGCTCTCCAGCCTGTCCAGGTCTTGCTGGATGGTGGCACAGCCCTCTGGAGTGTCAGCCAGCCCTCCCCTCCCAGTTTGGTATCATCAGCAAAGAAATAGGAAACATTGACTTCTTTGTCATGATGATAATAACAATAATGTAGCAACTTCTCAAGTGTGAAACTAGTAGCTTGATTAGAGTAATAATACGTTTTTTGGGGCTTTCATGTGATGGGCAGGAGCACAGAGGTTTTAGCTGCCCTTTGGCTGGGTACCAGAGTGACACAGTACCTATGGTGTCAGGCAGAATGAGATTTTGTTATGTTTCACTGCATCAACTTGAATATGAATGCATGTATGTGAACTACTGTGGTATAAAATTCACTGTGTGTATGAAAATCTGACCCTTACGTCACCAGAATTAACTTCCCTGCCCACATTGGTCTCTTTTCAATGTTCCAAACCTGAAATTCTTAGAAATATTGCACTGGCACAGTTGTTGTGTGGAGAGAGAAAAAAGCCAAACCATCATTTTTCCTAGTGTATCACTGCCCATATTCCCCAGAAACACCTCTTTACCCAAAACCTAGAGATGCTCATTTCCTCCTGCCAACCCAGTTTCCTCAGTTTGGGAGTGAAGAGTCACAACTCGGTGAGGTCAAAGCAGCAAAAGCTCTGGCATAGGAATAGCAAGTTCTGAGGATTGCATACAGAGCATAAGTCATACAATTTTGAAATATAATCTGTGCCTTGTGAAATACGTAATAAATCCAGTGCCCAGAGATGTGGTTTGGGAAATAAACCAGTTTGAGTTCCCTGCCAGCGTGGGTGGCATGACCCAGAACAGTTACAGGGCTAAGAAGCTCACCTGAACATTGTCTGTGGCAGCGCCTTCCCCTGATAAACACAACCACCAGGCGGTGGTTTTATCTGCATTTCATGAATGGCCCAGGTTTTGTCCCAGCAAGCCCCTGACTCTGCTGGTTTAGCATCCTGATAAACTGGTATCTGAGATTTTCAGCTGGGAGGCAATAGCACCAGCTTTGGTGTTGAGGAATTAGGCATCATCTTTGAGCTGAGACTGTGTCACTCCTCTTCTACCTTATTCCAGCCAGCAGTCCAGCTTCTGGTCATAGTGTTCAAACTCTGTGTTTAATTTAGTCTTGGTTCAGAGTACTTGACTTCACCCTAGGTCTAAAGCAACTGGGAAAACACCTCTCCATCTGGCTTGGGAGAGCTCCCAAGTGACCTTTGAATGCTTTGCATTTTTCTCTAAGGCCCCAAAATAAATGTACAGCTTTATAACACACACACACCTTTTGGGCAAGCGATTATTCATGATACAACAAGAAAAACGCTAAAGGTACATCACTCTACCTTCTTAAATGAGCAAACTTTACTTTCTGATCTCAAAGTATTTTCAACATATGATCTGTCATAAATATTTCTCTTAGCTCTTTAAATAGCTTTGGCTTATTGATATATGTAGGAAGTTGACTTATTGCAGTGGAAAAACAAATGAAATTCTCTTTTAAACTTGAACAACTAAATGTTGCAGAAGAGAATAGGTTCTTCAATGCCAGATCCAGACCCCAAAGTCTCAGAAGCAGTTGCACAACTCTGAAGGACAAATGTTAATGTGACAAAGTGAACGAGGTCGATGCTGAGATTTACTCCCTGGGGACTTCCCTTCATCACTAGAACCGTTATTTTTATTTACTTCTAACAAGAAAAAAGGTTGTGCCGGGCACCTACCTTTTTTCACAGGCCTAGTGAAAGCCAGAGAACACCAATGGTGTGAATAAGTACAAAATCTCTGATGATCTCTAAAAAAATCAGCTACCATTCAACATTCTCTGAATTAATCTTGTCTTGTCACAGTGGACTTAGCATCTGCCTGCACTATTCGTTATATTGATTTCTAAACTTCATGTAACTTTTTACAGGGGCTGGAGGGAAGAGAGGAAAAGGGAATGTTTTAAATGCACTGAAAGGATGCTTTGCCCTCATTAAATACCTATCAGTGTCAGCCAGGAACCCTGCGTTAACAAGCTACCTGGCAGCAACAAACAAGTACCATGGGACAAAGATTATTAAAAAATAAAAAAAAAAAGGCTGAGATCTCATTTTCTTTCTTATACCTGCAGGATATTCTGATATTCTTTTTTTTTTTTTTAAGTACTGCTTTTTAATCATGTTTATACCAACAATTATTTATGTTGCAACTAAAGAACTGGGCAGCAAGACCTTGCATTTCCTATGCCTGCTCCTGTACTGCTGGAGCTTTTCCACACCACTGCCTGGCTGAGACAGTGTGGCTTCATTCACATACAGCATCCTCAACTCCAGACAGCCCCGGAGGTCACTGCACCCCCTCCAGAGCCAACAGAGCACTGCCCTGGGCGACAGTTTCCTCTCCTAGCTCCCTGCTGGCCATCATTGCTGGCAGACAGCTCAGTGTCAGCAGCCCAGGGCTTGCCAGGTGTCCTCACCCACCTGAAAATGAGCTTTTCCAGTCCCATTGCTTCTCTCTTTAAGCCAGAGGTGAGGAGGGTCACTAACCTGCCCTGGCTACCAAGGTCACAAAATAACAGAATGATACAGTGTTGGAAGGGACCTCTGGAGATTATCTAATCCAACCCCCTGCCAAAGCAAGTCCACCCAGAGCAGGTTCAACAGGAACGTGTCCAGGTAGGTTTTGAATGTCTCCAGAGATGGAGACTCCAACACCTCTCTGGGCAGCCTCTTCTAGGGCTCTGCCACCCTCAAAGTGAAGAGGTTCCTCCTGATGTTTAGATGGAACTTCCTACATTCACGTTTGTGCCCATTCCCTCTTGTCCTGTCCCTGGGCACCACTGAAAAAAGACTGGCCCCATCCTCCTGAAACCCACTCTTGAAGTATTTATAGGCATTGATCTGAATCCCCCCTCTGTCTTCTCCAGGCTAACAAGACCCAAGTCTCTCAGCTTTTCCTCATCAGAGAGATGCTTCAGGCCCCTCATCAACTTTGCGTTCCACTTCTGTACCTTCTCCAGCAGTTCCCTGTCTTTCTTGAACAGAGGAGCCCAGAACTGGACACAGGACTCCAGATGGGGATTTCCTAGGGCAGAGCAGAGGGTTAGGATAACCTCCCTCAATCTACTTGCCACCCTCTTCTTGATGCACCCCAGGACGCTAGGTCCTCAGTGTGGCTCATATTTATATGAAAGGGCTCTGTAGGAATTGAAACTGCCTTTCCAGCATCACTGCCCTACATCTCTGGTACCAGCAGCCAGCACAGGTTTCTCTCTCCCTTTCTCTCCATGCCTCTCTGGATGTTTGACCAGATGAGTTAATAGCAGGGTTTCCTTCCTGAGAATCACAGCACCATGAACAGAAACTTGCTTTTAAAGGACCTGTGATTTGCTCTGCTGTAACAAACTCTGTTTCTTGAAGGAAGAGGGAAACTGAGGTTCTGAAACATTTATGATTATGCAAAATACATAACAATTTTCTTTTGGGTCTCTAAGTTGTACATTGAGCAGGAAACACTTCATACTGTGATCAAAGATGATCATAGAATCATAGAATCGTTTTGGTTGGAAGAGACCCTTGGGATCGTCGAGTCCAACCATCTGCCCTACTCTACAAGTTCTCCCTTACACCATATCCCTCAACACCATATCCCATCTACTCTACTCAATGATCAAGTTAGTTTTCACAACTCATATGTTCCCACTCTCAAATCCTGGTGAGATAACAAATAAATCCCCTTAGACCATCAACCGGTCTGCGTGCCTACGGTCCACGTTGCTCTGCTGTCCTTTGGCAGCCCATGAGAAGCCAGGCAATGGTTCCTTTTCACTCTTTCTAAATAATTGCCTGTTCTCCTATGACTGCCAGAGCTCCTTGACCTCTACAGAAAGAAAAGACTGTGGGTCACACCTGACCTTTCATTAAAAAAAAAATAATATTTTTTTTTTCATTAACATTTTCATTAAAAAAAATAAAATGGGAAAACTCTTTGCTGCTTCTGTGTTTTGGTAACACACAAAAGTTGGAAAAGCTGTTCTGTGGCGGTATTGCCAGCTAGGACTTCCCACACTTCTGAAGCCATCTGATAAGCTTACATATTAACGCTACCGATTTACGTTAACACTTAGCCCCGGTGACAAGTACTCTTTGCCCTCACTGCACACTGGCACTTTGTCTTTCTGCTTGCAAGGAATTCGAGGGGAGATTAGTGACGTTAATGAGGAAGAATAGGAGGGCGGATGTAAGCAAAGCTTGAGGTATTGGCAGGTATTAAATAAGCCTGCAAAGGCAACAAGCAGAAAATACAGATTAGCACTTAACTTTCTTTGCGCTTTCATCAAAATGCAATGCCTGATGATTTAGCTCTGCCCAGTTTTGTTTGTTTTCTTTACACCATTGTTAAGCATTTCAAGGAATCACATTTTTACTTTTTTCACAAATATTGGGATTTTTTTTCCCCCTTGTTTTGTTCCAACAACAGAAGTTATAATATAAAATTCAAGCCCAGAAACTGCTGTCAAATTGTAAAAGTCTCATAAATCAGATACTAAAGCCCTCTCTGGAGATCCACAGGGACTGCTCTTCTCTGAAGCAGAGAAGATGCTGTTGTCATTACTGCTCAGGAGTACAGCAAAATGCCTTACTCCGTCTTTAGTCTGTACAGGAATTTGCTATTGAAAACAGAGAAACCCACCCAAAACAGAGAAACAGTGTCCCTGCCCATGGCAGGGGCATTGGAACTTGACAATCTTTAAGGTCCCTTCCAACTCTAACCATTCTACGATTCTATGACATGGCCAAACTGTAGACACAGATAAAGAAACCACCAACCCCAATTCCTTTGCCTGGTTCCTACCCCAAAACACCACCCTGTGCACGAGTTCCTCCCCAGCCACAGCCATGCACTACCTGTCTCCCAAGGCAAAGCAGAATAAACTACTTCATATCGATGGCACATGTTTCTGACAGGGCAATTAGTGCAAGGAAGCCACAGGGCTATATGCTCACACCCAAACTGAGACATACTTTGGCTGTGAAGCTGGCCAACACCAAAAGCAAAGCACATACCACACATTCTGCTCTTGGAGAGGACAGGGCTGGGCTGTGGCAAAATAAAGGATGGAGTAGCTCTGAGATGCCAGGCAATGCAGGGGATAGGAGGAGGCAGGCAGTGCCAGGGATGCAACACAAGGTGGGCAAAGACCTGCAGGAAACTCCAAGGCTGGTGATCCTGAAGGGTATGTGGGGAAAAAGGCAGAAACTTTGAGTCCTGTCTTTAACAAAAAAATGGGAACCCCTGTTCTTGTTCACACTGACTTCACCATTAGTCAACCATGTAACTGTGTCCTCAGACAAAGGTCAAGAGCTAGATGAAGAGACGACTCTTGTCAAGCCTGTCCTGTCATGGGTCACGTAGGGAGCAACCACTGATCCATTTTCCTGCACCGGGGGATGAAATCCATGATTCCTAAAGTATTTCTGGTTAACATTTTCTGCAGAGCCAGCCTTGGTGGTGCAGCCAGGTAGTTGGCTCTAAAGAGCACGCTGTTGCTAGAGCTAACGTTTGCTTAGCTGCAGGTGGACGCTGGTGACGTTAACAGAGGCGGATAGGAGGGGAGATGGAAGCCAAGCCTAAGATACCAGCAGAGATTAGACAGGCGTACAGAGGCAGCAAACAGAAAATATCGATTGGCACTTGGCATAGGTCTGCACTCACAGGCGAGAGCGCTCAGCTGACTCAGGAGGCCTCTGAACTCACTTCAGCAATTGTACCATGCTGTTTCCTTCCCTTCTGGCAAATGAGAATAATCACCTTTTCCATAATACCCCCGTCCCAAGGCAGAGAAGTAGCCATGGCCCTTCAATCTTTTGCCCATTAGTTTCCCCTGGTTTTGTCTCATACTGTTGGTTTTATTTGATAATAATTTTGCTGATCTCCTCTGAGATCACTGGCAGTTGCTCCATTTAAGAGGAATGTCCATGCTAATGCCAGTAGTCTCATCTAAGATCTTCCTCAGACAGTGTAGGATGGACAAGCTAGGCTACAACACTCAGCTCCTGCCTCCTGACGTGGTATCACATGCCCCAGTGTGCGGTGTGGTAACAGCCCACTGGTACATCACTCAAACAAGTACAGGCCATAAACCCTCTGTCAATGAGACACAAGGAACAAAGACCTCACAGGATTTCTGATCAACCATCAAAGCATGGCTGGTGGGAAGAAGGAATTCAGGGAGCAAGTGACACAACAAGAGGGCAGGTGGGGACTCTGGTGACCAGTAAACAAAAAATACTGACTGAGCAATTTAGCAAAAAGAATACCTTATACTCAGTTCCTTTGCCTCAAAAGCATTGCCATTAAAGCAGAACTTTAGAGCATTAGATCAGGAAAACCAGGAAAACCTTTCTAATTTTTGTTGCTTAGAGAACTCATGACTTCTGCAGGTGATCTGAGAGCTTTACGTCTTAAAAACCCTTTTTGGTCTGTTCTTCCAAATCCCAAAATGAATGTGGAGTTCCTACTGCATTCTCCACATAAATTATACTGGGGTCATAGCTACAAAGTGTAGTAGAGGAGGATGCTGTTTACTTTGTGACTCCCTGGAGCAGTTTACTGAAATACCATTTTTAGCTCTTTCAGCAAGGAACCTCATCCTAGAAGAATATACACTCTGATGTTCTAATGTATGAGGACTTTGTTTGCATTATGAGAACAACATTCTTCGCTGAAAGACCATCACAGACAAGCTGAGCACATTTGCTATTGGCAGCCCAGGTCGTGCTGTCCTCGACAACTGCAAATGCAACAGCAGAAACAGGCTTGGATTTAGGGAGGAGGGACAAAGTCTCATGGCTGCAGCTTGCCCATTAGTACAGATCACGGAGTCCCTGTGTCTGTGTGTCCATGTGCTCCTGACACAACCACAGGGACTTTCAGATTAGGACCACAGTAGACCCCACTGACACATAATCTAATTCTTCCCTGACAATAGTGAATTGGAGTAACAAAGGTAAGGAAGAACCAATATATCTACTTAAACAATAACAACAGAAAACTGTCTAAGCCATGGCAATGCTACAGAAGACACCATAAAGGGTTCAGAAATCTAAAGACCTCCACCAGGTCCTCCACAACTACAGAACATCACCACAGAACTGCACTTTTCCACAGATGCAGCAGTCTCAACCAGTGTTAAATTAAATTCAAACTTCCTGGTCTCTGCCTAAACCTCTCATTTACTAAACTATGAGATGAGGACTGCTGGGGTTAACTTACTCATGTGATATTGAGGAAAATTAAAGAATCTTTTAAATAAATTTGCATGCAGAAAAGACTCATGTTTTCCATCATCTGATCTGGGAAGTGAAGAGAGATGAAGCATGGTGAGGCAAAAAGAGGTTGGGATTCTCAATAGGAGGATAAAGGAAAACTATAATGAGAATGCAAGACAAAAAGCGAATGGTCAGAAAGAGACCTAAAGAAAGAACATCCCGTGCTGCAGCCCAGAGGGAACAGCATGTTGCTTTCTGATGCTCTAAGAAAAGAAGACAACATAAACTCCAGTGTTATTGAAGTCAGCTTCTGCCTCCTCACCCCTAAACACGGAAAACGTGACATCAAGAGCAAGCAACAAGCATTGCATGACTGCTTTACAGAAGAAGAATGTAGACAGAAGAGCAACCCATAAGAGAAATTAAGAGACTCTTGAACTGTCTTCTCTCTGCCTTTGGGAATTCAAGGGCCCTTATCCTACAGTCAGCTGCAGGAATGGGGTATCTATGGCCAGGCACGTAGGAAATTTTCCAACTCTGGGGAAACAGAGCATAGTAACGAAATCTATGAATGAAGATATACTCCAAAGTAAATTATTTTCATTTGTACAAGTCCCCTTCCCTGTCTGTACTACCAACAGCAGTCAGGACCAAACTTTGTTTTAATTTAGAATCATAGAATTGTCTAGGTCAGAAGGGACCTTTCAGATCATCTAGTCCAACCGTCAACCTAACTCTGATAAAACCTATCACTAAACCATGTCACTGAACACTATGTCAACCCTTCTTTTCAATACCTCCAGGGATGGTGACTCCACCACTTCCCTGGGCAGCCCCTTCCAAGGCTTCATAGCCCTTTCACAGGGTAAAACATTTTCATTATATCCAATCTGAACCTCCCCTGACACAACTTGAGGCCACTTCCTCATGTCCCATCACCTGCAACCTGGGAGAAGAGACTGACCTCCCCCTGGATACACCCTCCTTTCAGGGAGTTGTAGAGAGTGAGGAGATCTCCCCTCAGTTTCCTTTTTTCCAGGCTCCCTCAGCATCTCCTCTTAAGGCTTACTCTCCAGATCCCTCACCAGATTTGTAGCCCTTCTCTGGACCCACTCCAGCACCTCAATGTCTTTTTTGTGGTAGGGGACCCAAAGTGGATACAGCACTTGAGGCTGGGCCTCACCAGTATCCAGTACAACTCCTGAGTCCTACTCACCACGCTGTTCCTGATACAAGCCAGGATACTATTGGTCTTCTTGGCCACCTGGGCACACTACTGGCTCATGTTCAGCCGCCTGTCGACCAACACCCCCAGGCCCTTTTATGCCAGGCAGCTCCAGCCACTCTTGCCCAAGCTTGTAGCACTGCATGGGGTTGGTGTGATCCAAGTGCAGGATCCAGCACTCGGCCTTATTGAATTTTATCCGATTGGCCTCGATCTATCGATCCAGCTTCTCCAAATCCCTCTTGAATACTTGAGCCATACTATCTCACAGTTTATTCACTATTGTATCTATAGGGAATGGATAAAAGGCTTTTACCAGCTGCTGAGAACATGCTTCCATGTCAAAAGTCAACCATATAGCTATAAAGTCCTCCCAGTTACGTCAGGACTGTATTCCCATCCCCGCTACCAGTAGAGCCAAAAACCTAAGTCTACAATGTACTGAGTAGGAGATGGAAAACATCTTTATCCCTAGAGAGGAACACAGGATCTGGACCAGGAGATCCTGTGAACATTAAAGGCAGAAAACTAACCTTGGGAGATACTTTAAAAAGACAGTGGGAAGCTGATAGGCCCTGGTTACCAAAACCAAAAGAAACAAACAGATTGAAACTTCACTAAAAAAAATAAATACTTGGAGGTCCATTGTACCTCTGAATACTCCTTTAAGCATCAGTTCTTTTCAGTTCAGTGAAGCTTTTTTTTGTCTTTTTTTTTTTTTTTTTTTAGATTTCTCAAAGGATTTGGATGCTCTATTGTGACCAGACTGTGATCTGGCTTCACTTCCCACAAATCAGTATCAAATGAGGAGAAGCAACCTGCTACACAGGCATTTTGCAGACTAAAATAGTGCAGAGCCTAATCAGGAATCTCGCGGCAGGAAACAGGCCTTCCTACAACAGGAAGCGTAGGAAAGACTACTGGAGACAGCCGTCCAAAAGCAGCCGCTTTGCCAAAAAAGACAAAATGGCTGTACACTGGCAACTCCTGCAGCAGGAAATCGCTGAATTAAGCACTCAATCTACAGAGCAATTTCGTATGTCATCTGCTTCCTGGCCACAGATATTTGGAATCACTTTTACATGGCGTTTCAGCTCTATCTCGTAATCAAGTTGAGGACACTGTCCTCTCCAGTAAGCAAAGAGGCCAAGGTCAAAGGCTTCTCTGAATCCTACCCAGAATAAATATTTTTAACCCTTTTCCTTTCTCCATTTTCATCATTTTATCATTTCTAATTTAGGGGCCTGACATTCCTGTTCCTACTCTGATTTGGGGCCAGGGCAGACTGAGTCACTGATACAACGCCTGCCAAAGTTAACTGCGGCCTCCACGGGACTGTACAACAGAGTCTGGTTGAAGATAAATATCACATGCCACAGGGAAACAGGGAATAGGAGGCCAGTGGATTCTCTCTGAGGTTTGTCTGATGGAGGGTCAGGAAACTTTTCAGGAAGTTTCTCCTAAACATATATAAAAAGAAGGGAGAGGGACAGGGACAGAGAGAGAGGGGGAGAAGGGCAGGGAGAGGGGCAGGGAGAGAGGAAAAGAAAGCAAAAGAAATTGAGAAAGAGAGGAAGAGAGGAAGAAAGTGGGCAGGAAGGATAATTTTTTCATTGGGTCCATGTATTGATGCAGACTGTTGGTAAATTGAGTTAATTTTTCAATATTTACTGCTTGCTCATCTCACTGAAGACACAAAATATTGATTCTGTTCCTTCACTGCTTCCTTCAGTGTAATGAAGACAGAAACACAGAATGGCTGAGGTTGGAAGGAACCTCTGAATGTTACCTGGTCCAACCTTCCAGCTCAAGCAGGGTCTTCTACAGCCAGCTGCACCATGTCCAGACAGCTTTTGAATATCTTCAAGGATGAAGGCTCCAGAAGCTATGTGGACAACATAGCCCAGTGGTCAGCCACCTTCACAGTAGTGCTTCCTGGTGTTTAGATGATACCTCCTTTATTTCAATTTGTTCCTCTTGCTTCTGGGCACCACTGAAAAAAGCCAGGCTCTGTCCCCTTTACATCCTCCTTTGGCTATTTATGTACATTGATAAGAATCCCTTGAGCCTGCTCTTCTCTAGGCAGAAGTCCCAGCTCTCTTGGTCTTTCCTCATAGGAGAGATGTTCCCATCCTTTAAGTATCTTTGTGGCCCTTCACTGAACTCTCGCTGGTATGTCAGTGCTTTTTCTGTACTGAGGGGGCCCAGAACTCGACCAGAACTGGACAGTACTCCATTGGTGTTGAGCAGAGGGGAAGGACCACCTCCCTCGACCTGCTGGCAAGATTCTTCCTGATGCAGCCCTGGATGACATTAGCCTCCCTTTGTAGTAAGACACATCTAACACCCTTGTGGATTTGGCTTTAGCTTTTGAAAAGAGACAATAGACTGTGGATAAATAATAACACAGGTGAGAGAAAAAACACCATCAACAGATAATGATGAAGATAGAATACAATTTTCTGCTCTTACATAGCAATATGCAAATGTGCACGCCATATTTAAAAAGAATAGTCATGCCATTGCTGACCAAAGGAGAGATAAGGAAGCAAGCAATTAATTGTGAATATTAATTCACATGTGGTTGTGAGTGGGATGTGTGATGTGAGATGTGAGACCACATGTGAGATGAGAGTGATGTCCCTCTGCTCTTTTGGTCACTCCAGGAAATCCCCCAGTTCAGGAGATTTAGAATCATAGAATAATAGAATCATTTAGGTTGGAAGAGACCCCTGGGATCATCAAGTCCAACCATCAGCCCTACTCTACAAGTTCTCCCCTACACCAGATCCCTCAACACCACATCTAATCTACTCTTAAACACAGTCAGGGATGGTGACTCCACCAATTTAGAAGCTGTAAAGTGCCACCCGCTAGAGACTTCAAGAGACCTTTCACATTTGGTGAGTCAGGAGGTGTAAAATCCGTCTCAAAATGAGACTAACAACAACAATAATCACCTCAATTCAACTTCAACAGTTTTGATCAAAACCAGACAATTTCTTATTTTATCCAAATAGTTTTAGTACCCAAAGCAGGTTTTTATGACAAAAGAGACTGCTTAGCAACATTATATTTACGGCAAGCAATGGAAAATAGGTTTCTGAAGAAAGCTGGCTTTTACAAAATGAGATGTGCCAAGTTTATAAGATGCATGAGCCAATTTAATCATGAGCATTTCGTGCTTTGATAGAAAGAAACGGCAAATGAATTTTGAACTATGGCTTTGTTAACAAGGAGAATAAGTTTGCACCAACTGTCAGAACAGTCTGACAGTCCCCAAATTATGGATTTGCTTCCATTTTTTTTTTGTTTTCATGTCAAATTCCTCGGTTTGTTCTTTGTCAGGTTTTTAAATGTTTCCTGTGATGGAGAAACACCCCATTATAGCTACGAACATTAAGCACCTGCCCGAGTGTCAGTCTCAGACTGAGGACCTGCACTTAAGATAACACTTTCGCAGCTAAGAATATTTTGACAATTAAATATCACTTGGCAATTCTGCGGTAAGAGTTGACGTCGGACAGGACTTGATGAATTTCCATGTGTGCGGGTTCCTGCTGTATCTTAGCACGTACAGCTGGGGCTCTGCTAGGTGAAAAAATGAAAGCTGAGGGATTTAAGGACAGAGTAAACACTTCTGAAGCCTGGGTCTTGCATCAGAATATAATTTATTCAGTTGTTGCAGTTTCCATTGTTTCTTTTTTCTCATATTCATCTACCTTTGCCTCAGAAATAGCAATAGGACAGTGTGTGGTTCAGCAAGACAGTTTTCCTCAGTTATCCATGAAGGAATGACATATGTGACTTTTCTTTCACCATGCACTGGATCTACAAAAGGACCTGTCTGTTGTCTTATCTCCTCAAGATCCCATTCCCCTGGGCTTGGAGACCTCTGAAGTCCCCTGTGCTTCTTCCAGCTGCTTCCTGCATCTCTCACAGTTAAATTCTCCAGATACATAAAAATCAAAGAAAGCTCAAGACGGCCTGTGTCTAAACAACACTTTAGCTCCCTGAATTGTAATAGCAGGGCAGAAACCCAACAGGTAGATGTTCTCAAAGTGACTCCCCAAGGCCCTTCCCCTTGGACAAACCCTCTGCCCATAGCTACGGACTCCGATCCAGCTGAGCAGCCCTTTCTTAGACTAAGGGTTTTTCCTCAGCCTGAAAATACCTAAGATTGCAAGTCCCCTGTGAACACTCTGAAGAGATTAAAAAAAAAAAAGGCAGCTCTTCCTGAAGTAATTTCACTTTGCATAGACCAATTAAATATTTATTGGATGAGAAACAGAGAGAATGATCCTACAGCCCAGGAGCTGGGACAGTCTCTAAGCTGGGAGTAGGTAAAACAAGGGTACTAGAAAACATCCAGCATTTGAAATCCAGTCAGAGTAAAAGGCTGTGGCTCAGAATAAACTGTGTTTTCCTTTTCCTGACCAGGGAGACTTGGCTGGCTCCAGGTGAGGCATTTCACCCCACTGTGAGCTCTTGCTGACCTTGTCTCACCAGCTGAGCATAAAAACAGACAGTCCTGCGAGTACCATAAAAGCTCACATTTTGACCCAGTGCCTACTTGCCACAAGACACCCTGTTGATACAGCTCCAGCTTTGGCCTCTCTTGACATGGAGGGGGACTTCCAATAGAGAAAAGGAATGAAGAAAAATGGAAGAAATGAAAGGAAAAGACAAAAGAAAGAGAAAAGGAAGCTTGGACTGAGAAGTAGAAGAACTTCAGAAGAGGGAAATGTGGACAAGCTGTGTAAGGCCTGCTGCTACGCTGCATCGCTCTAGTTCTGCCGAGACACAGGTAGGAGAGAACAGGATATAAAAATACAGCAAGTATTCCTGGAAGAACTGATCTCTCTTTGGTGCCAGATTTGTCTCTAATTCCTTGCCAGCGATAATGGGTGTGTAGATCTTGCAGGGCACGCAGAACAGGAATGCCCAAGGTCTTACTCCATTCAAATCATTATCAGATCCCTTTCTGGCCTTTTCCTTCCTGGTAGACACAGAATTATACCAAAATCCCAGTATCTAATGTCCCTGAACCACAACAAAGTTTAGATATGATGAATAATCAGTCTCTTACTTCAATGTGGCATGATCGTTGCATTACACACTCGTGGATAGAGTCCGGTTTTGTACCCAAAATCAGCATTTAGCAAGTTGGAAAAACTTGAAACTCAAAAAGAAAGTTGGAAATTACAGAAACAGCTCAAGTCTGTCAGCGTGTTGTGGGACAGATCTCCATTAGCACGATTTCACATGGAAACTAGGTGGGTGGGTAAAACGATTGAGTTCAAATGGAAGGGTGGATGACGAGAGGTGAATAGAGAGCTGCAAGTGGAATGTTACCAGCACCACCCTTGATTTCCTTTTAACCTACTGTAGCCAGGCGCGTATCCACCGAGCAGAGTAGCTCATACCAACTGATTCCTCCATCTGAGAAAAAACAGAAGAGAAAATATGTTTTCAGAACATTTTCTTGACACTTTCTCTTTGCTCATATTTTTAACTTTCTAAGACAGCTTAAGGCAATGAATGTAAATGCAATGACTAATAGGGAATTAACAAAAGTGCTAAGTATCCTACAAATGCCACAGTTTACATCCACATTGCAAAGGCATTGCTCCCTTTTAATAGTAGAGAAACAAAAATTATTTTAACAGCAATGGTCAGTCTAGCCCTCCAAACATGGCCTGGTCCAATCAGAAATCTGGCAGAGCAGAGCTATTCAGAGATGCTCAGCATCGAAGACGAGCTCTGAGAATGAGGTCTTCAGAACAGAACTTGGTCAATACTGAGCTGAGGCAAGTCCCAGAAGTCACAAGCAGGGACCTGGTGCACCATGCTGGAAAATTCCAGCACTTCACCAGTGCAAGCTGGAACATAGGAGGTTCTACTTAAATATGAGGAAAAACTTCTTCACTGTGAGGGTAACAGAACACTGGAACAGGCTGCCCAGAGAGGTTCTAAAGTCTCCTTCTCTGGAGACGTTCAAAACCTGCCTGGATGCATTCCTGTGTGACCTGATCGAGGTGTTTCTGCTCCAGCAGGGGGATTGGACTAGATGATCTTTCAAGCTCTCTTTCAATCCCTGATATTCTGTGATTCATAGTAGGGCAATACCCGCCAAGTGGTGCCTCTGATAAACTTCCTCCTGGGTCATTTGTCACACGTTAGTCAAGATCAAGCCCATTTGCCTCTAACCTATTGCTAACATACTGGGTAAAATGCAGAAAGCACAGGAGGAATGTTACTTCTGGAAACTGCAGCTGAAAGTCTCTCATGTCGTGTAAACACTTCTGGCAAGCTGTGTTTGGTAGGTGGGGAATGCCGTTGCTTGTGGAAGTGGGTCTTCCACTTCCCAGACTGAGCCTCGGTCCCTTGAATGCCGTAAGGAAAATAGCACTTGGGTACGAACACACCTGAGCTCACACAGCAGCGACTGCATTGCAGAACACATAATTGCTGATGGGTTTTAAGACATGAAATTACACTTTGCTCACCAGAAAAGAGAAGAGAAACCTCCCTATTAGAGCAAATCCCCAAAGTCAGTTGTTATACAGAGTTGCAGAGCAAAGCAAACCAGAAATGTTCTACTGCAGAGAAAAAAGCAAGGCAGATTTTGAGAGAAGAATCCTTCTGACACTGTCTCCCACAACGTCCTTAGAGTCAAGCTGGCAAAGTTCCGGCTAGAAAAGTGCAGAGTGAGGTGGACTGAAAACCAGATGAACAGCTGGGCTCAGAGGGTTGTGATCAGCAGAACAAAGTCCAGTTGGAGGCAAGACATTAGTGGTGCACCCCAGGGCCACTACTGTTTAATATTTTCGCTGGTGACCTGACTATTCACAGATGATAACTGGAAGGAGTGGCAGGAGGAACAGAGAGTTGTTCTACTATTCAGAGAGACCTTGACAGAGCTTGACATCCTGGGCTACATTAGTAGGAGTGTTGCCAGATCAAGGAGGTGATCCTCCCCCTCTACTCAGCACAAGTGAGGCCCCACCTGGAGTGCTGGGTCCAGTGCTGGGCTTTCCAGTACAAGAAAGTTATGGACTTACTGAAGCAAGTCCAGTACAGGGCCACAAAGACAGTTAAAGGAATGAAGCACCTTTCCTATGAGGAAAGGCTGAGGGAGGTGGGACTGTTCAGCCTAGAGAACGACATGCTCAGGGGTACCTTCTCAATGTGTGTAAACACTTCATGGGAGGAGGTAAAGAGGATGGAGCCTGGCTCTTTTCAGTGGTGCTCAGTGACAGAACAAAAGACAATAGGCACAAACAGAAGCAAATTAAATTCCATCTGAAAACAAGAAACCCCTTCTTTACCATGAGGGTGGTCAAACACAGGAACAGGCTGGACAGAAAGGTTGTGACTTCTCCATTCTTGAAGATATTAAAAAAACATCTGGACACAGTCCTGGGCAATCCGCTATGGATGAATCTGCTTTGGGCATGGGGACTGGACTGTATCAACAGGTCCTTTCCAACCTCAACAGTTCTGTAATTGTCTCCAGAAGAGCAGGGACTGGAGCAATCAAACCTCAGGTAGCCTCAGGATCAGTGCAAACAGTTCCAAAAATCAAATAACAATAACTAACCACACTGATGGCTGCATTGACAGTTAACATAAACACCTCACTTGGCCAGAGTAGGTTTTGCTCTCATTTCAGTGCCTTCCATGATTAGGTTTCCCTCGTCATAGGATGGTTATGCAGTGCTTCCTCAGCAATACTGAGCACAAGTACACTGCCTCCAAGATGTGTTCATCCTGGAGAAACTAAACTTTTCCCTATTTCCTGCTTTTCAGGAACACTGGATGAAACCTTTTCACCTCAAGAAAATATGAAGAATCAACCCAAACAGGTCCCTCTGGCACCTATGCAGAAGCTGGAGTTGGGTGTGGTGGGCACGTTTCTATGGAACTTTCAGAGTTTATGATTTTGAAAACAGTGAGCAAAATGTCTCTTTCAAAGTGAAACTGCCTAGAAAATAAGAGCTGAAACAGCCACTGCCATCAACACTGATGCTATATTGCCTAAGCATATTGATGTAGGCCATATTTCAATGTATCGTGTCAGCCCAGCTACCACAAACAGAAAAACTGTCTCTCCTTTCATGAAACTTACTCCTTGACTGTTTCTGTGTTTTACCTTTTTCTTTCAGAGAAGGAAAATAAGGCATTTGCCTTTGTCCTGAAGACCAAGCTTTGGGTATGCCGTGGGGGGTTCCTGCCTTCTGGTCAGATCCAAAGGGTCTGCCAAGGACAGAGTCAGAAGAAAGGCAGATGTAAAGAAACCACGCTAACAACATTACTTGTGTGTGTGTGTGTGTGTGTGTGTGATTAAACATCTCCTGTATAGGTTAAACAATGAAAGCCTTACTTCTTCCTAGGCTGACCCTGCGGCCGTGAAAGAAAGATTTGACAGGCCCGAGGACGTTCATAAGCAGGAGACCGGCGTCGCCTCAGAGGCTCTGACATTTCCTCTCTCCACCTTAGTACAGAACCTCAGCTGTGGAAGTCACAGAGCGCAGAAAGCACAGCCATGCCCTGCTGTGAAAGAAATGAGTCTGACAGCCAAGTTGGAAATTACAGTGCCACCCCGGATGGAACCGAAATCGTTATGCAATATCTACCAGGCCAGGTGACCTGAGGGCATGGAAAGCTTTACCTCTCCTTGACTTTGGGAAACAAAGTCTGACGCAGCAGGTTGCTGTAACACAGAACAGCTGCTAATTTCATTTGTTCCTTAGACCAAATATTCACGTCTGCACAAAATACCTGAAATTACTAAACACGGGGTTTTGTGTTGTGTGTATGTACAATGATAGTCATTAGAGTGGGGTTTTTTGTGGTTTTTTTGTGGGGTTTTGGGTTGGTTTTTTTTGTTTTAGTTTTTTTTTTTTTAGATAAGCCAGAACGACCATTGTAAAAGCAGTTGGAGTGTTACACATGAAAATGGAAAATTAAAAAACTACAAGTATAGCAACCCATAGTAAGACCACCAGACAAAATTCCTCAAAGGTCACAGAGCTGTTATTTGGTTAAAAAGTGCCAGCAGGCAGCTTATTCCCGGTTACTGTGTTTTTTAAACACAAGTATTCCTTTCAACCATGGAACTAATTCCACTAAGAAACGAATGACCACATCCACAAATGCTTTACATTTATGCACCTTGTCAGCATTATATCACCACCTCCAGTTCAGGAGAAAAAGCCATTTGTCCTGAAAGTATCTTGACTTATTCTTGTGCACAACCTTCTTTACAACGGATGCAGAAACACACTGAACTGAATCCAAAAAACTTACTGAGATCTATCTAGTAGTTTGCTGGAGCTGAAGGTCCTTAACTATCAATGTGCAGAGGTAGAAAGAAGATCCCTACCTGCACCTGGGCGTAGTTGCACACAGATTGTTTCTCATCCATGTTTTCTCTGGTAAAATAATATTTGGGGAACAGCACTCTCACTTCTGATTAATAACCCTAAGCCCAGTCAAAAAGCCCATCAAAATATTGCTTACATTCTCCTTACCCTTTGGTTTCCAAAGTATTATTTCAGTATTAATCTAAAAAAAAACCCACCATAATTTCATACCCAAACACCAAACCGCTGGTGACTGGGTCTTTCGGGCGACTGCCTGAAAAGTCTGGCAGCCTCCCAATTTTTTTTTGGCCCCTTCATTTTTATAAAAGGACACGAGGTCATTATTTGATTTATGCAAAATTTCTCCCTGTTTAAAAAAGCCCAGCTAAAGCATAAAAAGTAATACCACATATGCGAAAAATAAGCACATCTCTTGAATAAAAGATAGTAAGTGTAGGCAGCCCATTCTCCACGGAGCCTTTATGGCACACCTAAACCTTTTAAGTCACATTATGCTTTTGTAGCTATTTATAGCCCTGTAGGTCCATCCTTCGCATCCTATAGTTTGGGGTTTCTTTTCCAGATATAAACAGAGCTTCCTCCCTGGCTTTGTTTATGCGTCTGCCTGTCAGCGTAGCGCCAGCCACTGTCTCTCCTCTTTGCTGCCACTGCTCCCTCATCCTGTTTATAGGTCAGCGACGGCTGCCATTGCCTCCCTGCCGCCGAGCCCAACTTCCCATAGCACTTCAGGATGTTTTAGTCACATTAACCTGTGCCGCCTGTCTGGAGCCAAGTGTCTACCCTCTGCTCTAGTACCATAGGTAGTGTTCGCCTCCGCAGAACCCAGCTTTTTCTTCCCAGGAGGCCCAAAGCTGACTTTCAGCTGCCCCTGGTGTGAAAACACAGCTGGGTCCCATTCGTTGTCCCATCCATGGCAAAGAATGTAAACAGACACACAGCTGAAGAAGGTAAAAAATTCTCCTACCCCTTCAGTCCCCAGCACGAGGAGCCTCAGGGGTGGGCAGCATCCTTGCCAGCCACTGAATGTGGAGAAAAAACACCTGGTAGCTCTCAGTTGGATGCAGGGCTTTTATTTTCCTTATCTAGCAGTGTCCAAGGTCATTGGTACAATAATTCTTTCGGCATTTACTTCAGCAGGACGCAGCAAGGAAAAACAGATCAGCAACATCATGTGATGTGACCATGCACAAGATGCAACCCGGGAGGAAGAGGGAAATCAGCTGTTGAGCAGAGTCAGTTGCTGAAGTGGAGCCAGTAAAGCAATGTGTCTAAATCCCCACAGCGCTGGGAAAGAATTCTTCCCCTCTGGGCCAGCCAGGTGAAGACAGCTAAATCCAGGACCGCTGATGAACACTGAAGCTTGGTGCATTATGAAATGCATAGGAATAGGAGCATAGCACTTGTACAGATCACCTTTTCCAATTACAAACACACCATAGCAGGGAGTCATTAGTAAACTCAAGATATTTTGGTCAGAGGTTGTTGAAAGATGGTAGTGTCTGTCTCCATGGCCCACAACCTCCTCCATATTACTGGATTATATTTCAGGGTCCATCAGCGTATGTCCAGCAGGAGTATGTAAATAACTCCTTTATCAACAAGTTCACACAATCCATTTTACAACACACACCAACAGCAGTGTTCGTAATTGTTCCTGTGCTACCTTGCCGCCTTTTGCTATTTATGAAGATACCCAAAGAACATACACTGAGTTTAACCTCCTCTTTAGGCTCATAGGTGGTGTGCAACAGATGAAAATAAGAGTGAATAAGGCTGACCTGACCTCTGCCAGAAGCTGCTGCAGGGTTTACAACCTCTGCAGAGGTTTCCAAAAACCTAAATGGCACTTACACAGCTAGTTTTCACAGGTTTTGCATGGCTAGTGAGATCCTTAACTACCACTTGTGCCTTTAAAAAATGTCCTTCCTGGTCTTTAGAATCATGTCAAAAAAATGTGACACGTGAGAAAAATCAATGTCTCAAGTTATGGACAATTGAGCAAAATGAATATATCATCAAAGTACTGTTGGCATGTAGATTGAAGTTAAGCACAAAGCACAAATGCATATTCTTAGGAAAAAAAGGCTGATCTAATCATGGTATTTTTTTTTTAGATTCCACTGTAAGCTTTTAAAAGCCTTTTAGTGCAATAACAAGTTGATGATTCCGACACGCAGGCAGCTTCCTCTGCACTCAACAGCCACCAATCTATGTGACAAGATCATAACTTCACATGACCCAGTGCGACCAAGCTTTGCAAACCCTGCTATGAATCTCATGATGCTGTGCTTTTTCTGTGACAACACCAGCCCTTGGGAGTCATACGAACAAGCATGAATGCGTTTGGGTTTCTTGCTTTAGAAAGAAGTCCGCTTTCATCCCACGTTTTGGGAAGATGAAGAGGGAGTTGAAAATCTGAGAACATTAGAAACTACACAACAAGATCCTAACATTTAAAACCTTTTTTTTTTTTTTTTTAATTCCCCCAGCTATGCTTAGGTTTCACTTCTTGTTGCCCTCCATAGCTCCGTTGCACTGCAGGAGATTATACTTATGTTTACCATTTCCCCAGTTTCCAACACCGAAAAAAAAAGTCACTGTACAAGAAAACTGTCTGACTTCAGCAGCCCTGAAGGTGTGAGGTCCACCTTGATAAGAGTTCAACATCTCATCAGAAGAGCGGGGCAAGAGCTTCTCTCTGGTGTTTCTCATTGGCATAATTACAACCCTGGGTTTTCCGTGGCAGACACATTTGGTTTGTTCTCTCGTATTGTTCCCTTCCTCATTTAGATAGATCTGTATTCATTTCACGAGCAGCTTCCCTCTGAATCTTTTGTTCAACTGTTAATTATCTCATGAGCCGCTGTCTTTTCAAATACCTGTAAAAAGATGTGATGGTTTAAAGAGGTGCATATACTTGATATGTTCCAAGATTCTCGTATGAGACTCTTAGATTCTTATTTTCCTAAAAAACAAGGAGAGCAAAGCAGAAAAGATCAGTATATACCTGAGCATGGCCCTGTAATTATCATGCCGCTGCTCAGTAATGCCAAAATATGCTAAACTTGCCTAATGTCTGACGAAAAACCTAATGACAAGCTATGGAAAGGCAGAATGACATTTAACTCATTTTCCGTTGCTTCTCTGCCAACTTCTGATGGTGTTCACTGATACAGCCCGCCCGTGTGCTGAAGTACTCTTATGTTTATAGCTGTTCCCTGTGCCAAGGCCTGCAGATGTTCAGATTTTTTCCCATGTGGATGGGATACTAGATACGATCTTACCTTCACATATTCTTGAGAGAAACCAGAGGTGAAGCCTACGAAGGAAAACAGCAACCTCCTTTTTGAAGAGCTGGGGAGAGAGTCAGACTCAGGCCCAGAGCTCCTGCTCAGAAACGATGACTTGGGAATAAAATTATTTTTCACTGACCCTTTAGAGCATTTCAGTCCATTTCTGCACACAGAATGATGTCTACTTTTCTTCTGTGGAGACTTTGAGGGAAGAGGAAGGGGAAGGAGAAAGGGAAGGGGAAAAGGGAAGGGGAAAGGGGAAGGGGAAAGGGAAGAAGTTTTTCTGCTTCAACAAGAAAGGGATTGGGGTTGTTATTTAGCCCTAAGCTACATCTTTTAGTGTTGTGATCTTGCTGATGGTTCTGTTCTCCTTTCTGGAGATATTCAGGGTGTGTCTCAGGAGAGAAGAAAGCAGAGTAGGAGGTGCCGTATCACCTGCTTTTCCAGACGACAGAAGTTAGAACCAAAACAAGATTTGCCACAAGTCAAAACTAGCTAACTAGTTTAGATGACTTTTATTTTTTTACTGCTGTAAGATGAGTGTAAGGAGGAGTTATATTTCAGTGTACACATACATACATATATACATATACACTGCATTCTTATTTGCTTATCAAAACAATTTCAGACAACTCAAACCAGTGTCAGTAGCTTATTTTGGCAGTTCAAATCAGTCCTGATTGGCAGGATTTCATATAATACAAAATCTATTCCAAAATACCCGGTACCTTTTAAGTCTGCTTAGGAAAGGTGATTTTGCCTTTGAGAAAGAGCCTAAAGCTCCTCCAAGTATCAGAGGAATCTATGGAAGAGATCTGGCATGGATTGTAGCTACTCACAGCTTTTTACCGTGGTATGTCTCAATGGACCTTTCTTTCCCCAAATGCAAATAACTTTATTTGCCTTTGCAGGAAGGTATTTATCTTCGCAGAAATACAGATTACTGTGTTTGCTCATTTGTTATCAGCTTTGCTCCGTGTCCTCGGACAGGACCATTTACTTCTTTATTCGGTCAAAACCACCAGTTTAGCTCTAGGAACAGCTTTTCCCGGCTGCAGACAGCAGTGTAAGAGCGCCTTCTACGCTCAAACGACAGAAATGCAAACTCTCTTAGCAGTAGTGAGACATTTGCCACCAGCAAAAAAAATAACCCCCATGGTCCTCCCTAGAGCTGATACAAAAATTTACCATATTGCACGCAGACCCAGGTGTTTAGCCCAACAGTCCTTTAATTCCACCCCAATCTTGTGACACAGGTGTGGTCTACTTTTGTGAGAACATTATTCCTGCTTGGGAGCAGAATAGAAGAGATCTTAGACCAGCTAAAGTTATATTATGAATATCGGTGCGTGTCAGCTGAAATGCCCTCTCTCACTGGCTTTGAAAAACAAAAATATTCTAATCCCTAAAGGAAGGTTTCTTCACAATTAATAAAGATTTCACACACACACACAAGGACAGGATATAAAAGCCAGAGTAAAGGCGAGGTATAGATTTTTGGAACTTAACACAGCCTTTTCAATATGCATCTGTCTCAAAGGGGAGGAAAGTTGTCACTGCCTGAACAGTATAAAATGTAAATGATATCATGCTTTGTGTGATTTTATCCAGTCCTGTCCTCATCAATGACACTGGCTCTCCTATGGACATTCTCATCTTCCTAAAAATTAATCAAAGAGGTTTATTTAAAAAAATGCTTCCATGGTAGGCTGCAGGCAATGGATGGTATGCGATCTGCTGTCAAACACAGTGGAACAGGAAGAAGAAAAACTGCTTCTATGCATTTTTTTTTCCCTTACCTTTACTTTGTTTCATATTTATTACCTCTTACACAACAAAGAAGTTATTCACTCAGGGGTGTGCTGGTGACAAATCAGTTCTCCTTTTTACAAGTATGATGAGGGGTGGCTGCTATGTGACGTTCATAACACTCAGCATCATACCCCTGTGTTATTTATTTGATCATCACAAAGAAATCCAGCTTGATTTAAACTTTAGCATATTCATCAGTATACAGATCCAAAATAAAGAAAGTAAAAATATTTTTTCCCCTTTTCTGTCACTGAACAGTTGACTTCATGGCAGTGGGATTGGAACTCGATGATCTTTAAGGTCCCTTCTAACTCTAATGATTCTTTGATACCTGGGCAAGTCACACTGCCTCTTTCTTCCTTCTCTTCATCTGTCTTGTTGATTGATGCTGAAAGCTCTTTGGAGCGAGATCTGGACTGTGTTTTATGTATGAGTCCCAACTAGCGAAAAGATGTCATAAGCTTCCCTGCATATTCTCTGCATTATTGTAAAATATTGATAATTAAATGTATATGAAGAAATTTTGATTTGAGAAAAGCAGAGATGGTAACCAGTGATTTAACCAGCACTTAGTTGGCTTGAAATTACTCTCTTGGTTCTCTCACAGAGTTAGTATAGTCTACAACTTGAGGAGTTTTATTATTCTTCTTAGTAGTATTACTACTAGTACTTCATTAGTAGCATATTACCAGAAATAATTAAAATTTCAAGCTCTTGTGGCAGAGAGGTAGAATTGAGAATCTGCCACATGATCAAAACCCACAACACAGTGTTTGCTTTACATATTTTCAGGTGAGCATAAAGATGGATGGTTTTAATAATTGTTTCCATCAGAGCTATCTTGGTATTTAATCTTAAGAGAGGGAATTACACTACACGCTATGAGCTACAAAGTTTCAATCACCTAATTACACAGAGCCAATGTATTCAGAAATGCATACGTGGATTTTTCAGCTTGCAACACTATGCAATAAATCTTAGGAAATTATCTAAAAGGAGAGGAGCTCAAGGTTAATATTTCAAATACTAATGAAGTTTGCGATACTGATGAGCTTTATTTGGGCCCACGAATGCTTTTCACTGATCTCAAGCACATTAAAAACCTGGCTCAAACTGGGAGAAAATGGTCTAGTTTTCACAGCACTCACTCGAAACTTTTGAGATCCTCAGTGAATTCATTATTCTGCCACTTGGTACCATTTTACCCACTTACCGAGTAAATTTATGCAAGATAAATCAAGAAAGCCTGAAGCTTTTAGAATGAGAGTTATCTATTCCCAAACATCTAGAGTTGCCTCTAGAGACAAGAATCTGCTCAGTCCTGCATTGTTTGATTCCATTTTGAAGGCTTAGTTCCTTGTTTGTGTGTAACAGGATGCAAACCCACATCCCCCAGCACCGAGGGGAGAAACTTTCCAACTCTCCACAGAAGCTCTGCAACAATGAGACAAAAATTTCAAGATTCCTTGAAACAGCAAAGGAAGATGCTGGAATTGGTATTCTTCCAGACTCATCTGGGACAAAGGAAATTTCAGTACTGACACCTATGAGGGTTTCTTGCTTTTTTCAGTAAATGTTTTTGAAAAACAAGCAGAAATTGGACCACCTGCTGATTTAAGTACCTCTGCTCCTCTGAAGTCTCAGCTGTAGAATCGTCAGTAACTTTTTGAATGAAATAGAGAAATTAGCCAATCAAGCATTGCAGCACAGAGAAGACCAGTGCCTGAACATATTTACTAGCTTTTCACAGAATCACTTAGGTTGGAAGAGATCTTTGGGATCATTGAGTCCAACCATCAGACCTACTCTACAAAGTTCTCCACTACACCAGATCCCTCAACACCACATCTCAACCACTCTGAAACAGTCAGGGATGACGACTCCACCACCTCCCTGGGCAGCCCACTCCAGGGTCTGACCACTCTTTCTGGGAAGAATTCTTTCCTAATGTCCAGCCTACCCCTACCCTGCTGCAGCTTGCAGCCATTCTCTCTCGTTCTATCTATTACTAGTTACCTGTGAGAAGAGACCAGCCCCAACCCCTCCACAATGTCCTTTCAGGCAGTTGTAGAGAGTGATGAGGTCTCCCCTCAGCCTCCTCTTCCTCCAACTAAACAGTCCCAGCTCCTTCAATCATTTCTTATGAGATTTATGCTCCAGGCCCTTCACCAGTTTCGCTGCCCTCCTCTGCACTCGCTCCAGCACCTCCAGAGCGAGGTGTTGAGGTGCCCAGAACTGGACACAGTACTCTTAAGGTGTGGCCTTACAACATCTTTTGCCTCTGGGCCATGCCCTTCAGCATGCCTAGATGCCTAAAGCTACCAAAAGACAGTGCTATGCGTTTGATAACTTTGGGGACCTTTGGTCTCCAGATTGCAGCATACCTTCTACACAATGCTGTACTGTAGGATGCTCAGTTGCAAACCGTCTCAAATGTAGATACAAATTCTGCTTTCCTTTTACTGCTTGAAAAGACCATATAGATGTGTGAAAGTCTTGGGTGGGGTTGTGTGTGAATCTTTCACAGCCTCAAACTGTTACTGCTGCAAACATCAAAACTTATGAAACTCGTTAAATTCCACTGGCACAATTATGGTAGAACTGGCTTCAGACCCTACATAGGGGGCTGCCTTTGGCAGCTTTTGCAGAGAGATAATCCAGGACCTGACATTTCTAGCACAGAACAAATGAAAACAAAGAAAAAGTTCACAGAGAAGTTATACCATATAGTCTTGTAGGGAAATGTCCACCTATGGTACACAGAACCACACCTTAGAAGATATAACAGACACACCTACGAACATTTATTTTACTGTTTTGACATATATCTTCAATAAGCCCCTTACAAATTCCATTGCCTTAGAGCACAGGTAATTTAGAAACCATTTAACTTAACCATTTAAACCATTAAGCACTTGCATGATGTGGCTTCTCGTTTGTTTGCATTTCTTAATGCAAGCAGCAGCACGGAATGTACCAGAGAATATAAGACCAAGAAACATTCCTAACATTTTCGAAGATGTGTTTTCATACCACGGCTGTCAGGCTTTCAGATGTCCATTTCATATCTCTCCACACCAATACTCCCCCAAAACAATGCAGGGAAACCCCATCTTACTGGTTATAGGTCTCATATACACCCGCAACAGCACTGCAGGTAAATTCCATGTAGAGGAAATGATCTACATAAACCCAGTGCCACGCTGAAAAGGAATTTTATTTTGCCCAGTTTGACAGGTACTTCATTTTTATTGAATGTTATGGTAACGTGCTTAAATAGACACAGATGGGGAAATTTTCCAGCTCAGGTCCGTGTTTAAGATCATCAATCTTTTTATTCAGCTCTCCTTATAAGCATATGCACCAAGAAACACTCCTAAAGCATGCAACCTTTGCTGTATTTTTCCAAACAACCCTGAGACAGCATTTACCCCACAACAATCCCAAAGCCAAGTCCCAGGACTGACATGTTCCAGAAGAGGAACTGCTAAATAGATCTCAGTCTCCACTTGGTGCAGCTACCTACAGAAATAGAATTGCTTTTCCTTTCTTTCACGTCTTTTACGCTGTCAGTAATATTCATTGCCACCAATCCCAGCAATGAGATGATTAGTTGCCACCCATTCCAGCAATCCTTGCAACACTCACTATATTCATAAAAAGTAACTCCCCTCTCACTCTGTTCCTAAAGAGTAACTTACCAAAGAGTAATCTCCAACAATATTTTTCTGCCACACTTGACCTAATCAGGCTTAGAATTCTTCCTGCTGGTTCCCTTCCAACTTGAGGCCAGCAGTTATAAGATACAGTACTAGTTGGTTGCTGGTTTGCAAAGTTGCTTTTTTTTTTACCCTAATGTATACAAACAGAGAGAAAACCACACACAGCTTTCTAAAATTTGAAAAATTCTCGTTATTTGACACTCTTTCAAAAAACACATGGTAGGAGATTTGGCTGTGCCCATCCTTTAGTATAATCAATGGAAAATCAGACAGTGAAAAATCACTCTTGAAACCAGAAGCAGCACAGGTCCCTGAGACCCTGTTTTCTTTTACCAATCAAAGTAGTATCTCAGGTGGTGTGAACTAATAAGTTAAGACTTCTAAAAACACATGATTAGATTCAATCATTCCTCTTCTGCTGCCAGCCAGTGAGAAAAAAAATCCATATACTCTGTTCACAAAGTTTAAGGCCTAAAGGTACCACTAGGTTATTTGCTCTTCCCCTTAATACATCACATGATTAAGTTTCCTCTCTACTAAACTCATGAAATTGCCAACAGAAAGACATTGGCTTTTGAACTGAAGAATTTAAAGGGCAGCAAATCCACTTCCCAGCTTGTCCTGAAGGTTTATGCACTTAATTAATGAGTTGTTCCTCCTTCAATTTTGCAGAGGATGGGCTGCTAAGCCTGCACTGTGCTGCCTTACTTGTCTGTTCCTCTTTATAGTCGGCATGTGCTTCCCATGTAGACATGCTGTAATCAAACCATCTCTCAGGCACTCTTCTATTTTCACCTGCAGGGCATATTCTTCAGCCTTCAAATCGCTTGTATGCCTCTTTCCTGTTGCACCCCAGGTTTCTCTTCCTCTGGCAAAAGGATCTCTAGGGTTGAACACCACAGGACAGCAGAACAGTCACGAAGGGAGAAAAAATCCTCCTGGTCCCACCATTTGCTGTGGCCCAGCACTACCTTAATCACTGCTCTCCACAGAGGGTTGATCCAAACCATCAGATCTAAAGCCCATGTTCTGCAGCCATGTCTAGATTGCTTTGTTCCTGGATTATAAACTTTCATTTGAAAAGGTCTGAATGGTCTTGCTTACCACATGATCATGATTACTCCATCAGCTGCCCCATGCTCTTCACTTAACAGTCTACTCAATCCTGTGTTATCTCCATACTTTCTCAGTACTGAATGCAGAATGCTGCTAAAAATAAGCAGTAGTTTCAGTCTTATGACTGTCTTGACAGTATGTTGATTAAAGATTAGGAAGAAATTCTTTGCTGTGAGGGTGGTGAGACACTGGAACAGGTTGCCCAGAGAAGCTGTGGCTGCCCCATGGAGGGGTTCAAGGCCAGGCTGGATGGGGCTTGGAGCAACCTGGTCTGGTGGGAGATGCCCCTGCCCAGGGCAGGGGGTTGCAATTGGATGATCTTTAAGGTCCCGTCCAACTTGAACCATTCTATAATTCTGTGATTCTACCAAGATAAAAAAAAAATAAATAATAATACCTGTAAGTGTTCTGTGAGTGTTCTTCCCTCGAAACTGCTTGTAGGATTTTTCATTTACCTTCATTTTGGCCTACAACATTGCTTTGACACAAACCAGCAGTAATATGTAAATCAGAACACTGAGCAGTGCTGACAAAGCACCTCGAGCGTCACTGATCACACTGATGCCAGTTTCATGTACACCAGTCATCTCTTCAGCCAGCTTCTCTACCCCATATTACTACAAGTTAACTGTGCCTACTCCTTTTAAAAGATTTGCCATAGATGTTTGCTATCACCTTTCTCAGATAGCAAAGGATTCTTCTACTTCTTTGCAAACACAAAGAGCTATATTTAATGGTTATTTTCCTTTTCCAAATCTCCAGATTGTAACGTGCCTCCTGATTTTCAAATTTTCCTTTCTTGTTTTTATGTTCTTTATCCTTCTTTTTGGCAGGGGGTTGCAATTGGTTTGTTTCCTTAATATTTTTTTTGTTGTTTCATAACCTGCCATTTATTATGATTACTATTTAATTTTATAATTTAGTTTTATACACATATATATACACTTGTTTTTTTCCCTACTTAATCTTTGAGTCATGAGGTCATCTTCTTTCTGACTTTCTGGTACAATACTGTCTCACAGAGTTAGCAAGCTATGGAGCTCTACTGGGAACGTGGAAAGCAGCACTGTCTTAAACAAGGGATGCACTGACACTGACACTGTCTTACCAAACTACTGACATACTCTTACCAAAGTATTAACTGGTGTTACAAGAGTAAGAACACCAATGACTGCATGGATTTCTAATTTCCTAGTTCAGAGTATAACACACACAGTTCCTTGGGATTAAAATATGCTGACCTACCCAGAACTACGTAAAACTAGTACGTTCTCCTAGTCCTCTCCTAGAAGAGGAAGGTAAAGGCTTTCCTTTCTCCCCTTGCCCTTCTAAAGGGCACATTTGTCCTCTCCTTGTAGCCAAGCACCTCCAAACACTTGCTTACAAAGTCACTCACCTCCCCAAAGAGGTAATTTGCACTCTTAATACTCAGGCCTTTTGGCTGTACTGATACCACAAGAAAATTGAAAAGATACCCTTTCAAATTGTGATATGTATTAGCATAAGCAGCAGTGGCAAAAAGAGCTCAGCTTCACCAGATCCCAGTTGTAGTGACTTGGAACTGTTGTCAACTGCAGCAAGGTTTGATATGCAGAGACTGTGAGAAGGTCAAGAGGGACAGCCACGGTAGTCAACCAAGTGTTCCAATGCAAACAGATAACAGGAAAAAACAAAACCACCACCTTTTAGGTCCATAGATTATGAAACTGAGGTGCAAAATATCATGTACAGCTCAGGAGTGATTTCACAGGAAGAAGAATGAAGCTTTTGCTTATGTTGCTGAAGAAAACTGAAACTCAGTTTTGATGTTGGACCGCTTCAGATGGAAGTTAGGAGAAAGCACTGAGGAGGATGAGAAAACAGTGACACAGCAAGCAAGCTTCATGCAGTCAGTAGCTAATTCATTTCTTGCCCAGTATTCAGCTTGTAGAGACTTGGACAAGTTACTTTCTTCCCTGTGCAGAGAATGTCTCCAACAGAGCAAGTTTTTCAGCACTGAAGTTCATCAAGGGGGAGTGAGTCCACACGGTGAAGGAGTAGGGAGTATTTGACAAATTTCAACTTCAAAATAAAAAAAGGCTCGGGGAGAGAATTGCAAAAGATACATTGCAAATCTTGAAAAACTATTATTAAATCCATTATCAGCTTATCAGTGTCTGATACTGATTTATCTGTACAAAAGAGAAGTTACTGACATGAGTCATGAATACCTGACCCACTCTTCGGTTTCCTCTGCCAAACCTCTCCCTACACCTCAAGTTTTGTGAAGTTTTGACTCAAAACCAAACCCAGTTTTAAAATTCATTCTTCAGGCTTCTGGAAGAAATCTGTCACAGTGGCTTAATCATGGGGGAACATGCCTTTCTGACATTTGGTGTTTGTCCCTGCCTTTGGTATCAGGAAACAGAGTATTTGAAAAAGATAAATTCCTCCCCAGCCCCCTCACTTGCTCTCCCACCAGGACATACAGACTTCAGAGCCCAAACACAAAGATTTGACATGTGAGAAAGCAAGAGAAGCCAAAAGAAAGGCCAGGTGCAACAATGACCCTTTTTCTCTTCGTTCTTCATAAATAGACCATACTGTGGTCCAAAAAGGGGCCCTCCCAACAGTGCTATCACAAGACTCCTCTGAGAACAAACTTTATCTTTGTTGGGTTGTGGGTTTTTTTCAGTTGTTCTCCTCTCCTGAAGTTCTTATGTATTGTTATGCTCTTGTTTTTGCAGGCTTCGAGCAAAGAAAGATCAGGGGAAGTCAGAAGGCAAAATGTCTTAACTTTGAAAGGGCAAAAGTAATTCCATTTCACACTCCAGGGGGGCTGTACAGATGTGATTGCGGTTCTAACCAGAATTAAGGTGTTACAGTTCTGTCCACAAGCTCTTCCCCAAAGGAGAAGGAGCTTTGCAGACACAGAAGACAAATTGTTGACCGGTCTCTCAGTCATAGAATTGTCTAGGTTGGAAGGGACCTTTGAAGTCATCTAGTCCAACCATCAATCTAACTGATAAAACCAGTCACTAACCCCTACCACTAAACACTATGTCAACCTGTCTTTTCAACATCTCCAGGAATGGTGACTCTACCACTTCCCTGGGCAGCCCATTCCAATGCTTAATAACCCTTTCTGTGTAAAAATTTTTCCTAATATCTAACTGAACCTCCCCTGGCGCTACTTGAGGCCATATACTCTTGTCCCATCGCCTGTTCCTTGGGAGAAGAGACCGACCCTCCCTGGCTACACTCTCCTTTCAGGGAGTTGTAGAGTGAGAATATCTCCCCTCAGCCTCCTTTTCTTTTGGGTGAACACTCTGAGCTCCCTCAACCTCTCCTCATAAGACTTATTCTCCAGACCCCTCACCAGCTTCTTCACCCTTCTCTGGACAAAGAATGCCAGAGACAGTCAAAACCACTCCTGGATAGCAAATGAAGGTGTATTAGGAGGAGACTTATAAGGAACTCCACAAGCTTTAACCTCTCCTCTCCTTCACAGGGAACAGTAGCTACTAAGATATGACAGCAGAGACTTCAGAGTCAGTTGTACATTGCAGCAGGGATCCAGGTGATCGAGGCACTTTTTACCAATCTAGTAATTTTCTACATTGCTCATAGCTGCTAAATTTAAGATAACAGGGGTCACCTCGCCTTGTGGCAAATTGGACTTTTATTCAGCTTTATAAAAATACCTAGTCTGACCACAGCCTTGTGCAAACTCACTATCTAAAAGCAAAGAGAAGGGTAACCTGTTCCCCCTCCACATATTATTTGACACACATAACGCAACATGTGTCATCGTTTTGCATCAGTCATTCTCAAGGAATTACAGGGAGCGAGCACAGATGACGTGACCGGACAAAGTGACATGGCTTTGCAGTTATCCCCTGGCATACACTTTCAGTCACTGGCATTAGGAAATGAGAGCTCATCACAGACAACTAAGCTGCTTTGGAAAAATACTCAGGAAACACGTGGAAGAGATATTAACAAAAGCTTTCCAGCCACCCCTTATAGTTGCCAGATGCCAAGGAGCCAGCAGAAGCAAATGATTTTTAGATGGCTGCTCAGCATCTCTCCTCGGGTCAAGAGTGGATGCCCTTCAGAGAGAGGAGGCAGAAGGGTCACGGCTTCTCCCATAGAATGAGCTTTCTTTGCTTCCCTTTCAAGTATATAATAGTTTTCAATGAGAGCACTCTAGAAAGTAGATGAGCTAGTGGATAGAAGCAAAGATGAAGTCAGAGACATGTGAATACAAAATTCTCCCAACTTCTCATGCCTATTTCTGCTCCATTTATCCAGAATTTTTCTGCCATTGTCCATGTGTTCCAACATCATGTACTGTACCAAATTTCAGGGCTCAGCTAACCAAAAAACGTTTCTCTCTATGGAGAGAGATCTCAATGGATCAGTCAAAAACTCTGGTTAATATTCCATTGGATCCTGTTACAGAATCACAGAATGATATGGAGTTGGAAAGGACTTCTGGAGATCATCTAGTCCAACCCCCTACCAAAGCAGGTCCACCCAGAGCAGGTTGCACAGGAACATGTCCAGTCTGGTTTGGAATACCTCCAGGACAGAGACTCCATCACCTCTCTGGGCAGCCTGTTCCAGGGCTCTGCCACTCTCAGAGTGAAGAGGTTCCTCCTCATGTTTAGATGGTACCTCCTACATTCAAGTTTGTGCCTGTGACCTCTTGCCCTGTCCCTGGGCACCACTGAAAAAAGACTGGCCCCTTCCTCTCCACACCCACCCTTGAAGTATTTATAGGCATTGATCAGATCAACCCTTCTTAAGCCTTCTCTTCTCCAGACCGAGGAGACTCAAGTCTCTCAACATTTCCTCCTGTTCTGATATTAGCCTTGAAACAAGATATTATACAAAATCTTAAGATCTCATACAAAAAAACCACAAAACCTCTGAAGATAAATTTACCTGGACAGACCAGAGAGTGCATGAGAAGCTCCTGTGAAAGGAACTATTTAAAATCCCATGAACTCTCATATTGAAATAATATTCATATGACATTAAAGCGATGTATTATCAAATGTGCTTTATGTATTAAACTCATACATTTATACATTTAACACACAGTGGCCATAAGGCCACACTGCACTACGTAGATTGTAATTTTCCCCTTTAAGCCCAACTCTGCACTGGAATGTATAGACCTGTTTTCCCTGCTATTTGATGTGCAAATATTATTATTTGTGAAAGTACTTACCCCTATGCCTCACTTCACACTAGATGAAGAGAGGAGTGCAAGGGTTCTAGGGTGAGAAGGGGAACATTTTGTTCTTGGTTACTGACTCAGCTTGGAAGTCAGCAGCAATCCAAAGTTGTCTGGCAGATGAATGGAGTTCAAGGGTTCATATCAAATAAATCATCACTCTCAGCAGTCAAGTCCACAAAACCAATCAGTCGTGTTGCTAAAAAGCAACACGATGAAAAGAGAATCCTGAAGTCCATCCTGCGAGGTCCCTTGCAGGTAGCTCCTGAGCAGCACTGGCAGGATGGGGAAGAGGAGCTGTACATCCATGGCTTTTCTTGGGCCTATTCTGTGAATCAAGAGAATTCCATTACCCAGGCTGTGAGTGTTCTCCTTTTCAGGAGCACGAGACCTTCAAAAAATGAAAACCTTATTTCAGAAGGATAGGAACTCATATCTATAGACCTCAGGAAGTCATTTGCATCAGCACAAAGTGAGTGAAAGACTCATCAGGAAATTCTGGGTAGTTACCCAGGTATGGAATGTCATAGTTACTCCAAGCCTGAAAGTGTATGTACCAGTACCACAAATCTGTCATTTTTCATCCATTTAATTCTGTGGATGAAAAGTAAACAGGAATAACTTTTAAGAAAGCTCAAACTGTCAGCTTTTCTGCACTGCAAGCTCCTGTAAACTGTTCCTTAGGAAAGCAGAAATGAGTGTCCTCATGGACAGCAACAGTACATTAGTTTACCAAATCCCCATTTAGCTTCCTCTTAAAATTACAATTAAAGGATCCTAACAGGTTTTTTTCTAGCTCAGCCCTGAAGTAAGATCCAAATCAGACTCTGGAGGAATCCATCTCCCTTAAATGTGGATGGCGATTCTGGTGAGTGTGCAGCCTTGATTAATTGCCCAAATACGGTTAGAAGAAACCAAGGTCATTGCGTATGTCTTTTAGGAAACATATGCCCTAATACTTGCATCCAACTGTCAAACACAATCTGTTGATTTGCCATTGTTTCCCTTCTTTTCAGCTGAAGGATCCAAGCAGCCATAACTACAACAGCATAACAGGAAAAAACAAGAACATTTAAATCTCTCCTCTTTCTGCACATTTCCTGTTCATTTTCGGTGTGCTCTTTTCCACACCATTACCAAAAGTTTCTCGAAGCCTCCCACAGCACTGTCGGAACAGTTCAAAAAGCAAGGTACATCCGAGCTTGACAGATGCCAAGGCTGGCTCAAATCTTTGTTTCATAAGTCTCTAAAAATAAAGCCCGTGACTCCCCACATACTGATGTTGCACAACAGCCCCATGATAAGCAGCAGCATATCCAAATTCTGATTATTTCTCCTGTAATCTACAGCCAACTCCCCTTCATGTGGGGTCTCCAGACTCAGACCTTTAACGTGTTCCACATACTGATAAGATGTGGGAGGGTCTTGACAGTCTTCTTCCCTTGATCTCTCTAGGTCCTTCATCCAACTTCTGTTATGTATCTCTGCTTGTCTTTGCAGCCCTCCTCATGTCCTCTGCTTTTCATCCCTTTGGTACATCTCCTTGTTCCAAGTAATATATCCCAAGAAACTCCTTCGCTGATCTTTTCCAAGACCCTTTTGTGCTGTGTTTTTTTTCTTCTCTGTCCATCATTGCTGCCAATATTCCCTCCTGATGGGCACGCTGCTATGATCATGCACTTCTAAGAACTCCACAAACCATAGCTCTTCCCTAGAACATTGCTGACTGATTGAACAAGATAAATTAGGGAGAACAAACATTCTTGGGGGATGAGATCGAGGTCAGTAGAGCACATAGATGAGCAGAAGCAGGTAGTGTTAAATTCTCTCCTTTAAATATCATGTGCATGCTATCAGGTTTCTGGGAATAATAATCTCCTTACTGTCTGCAAAATGCTGCATTAATAATAGCAATAACAATCCCAATCATCATCCCTGTCCAGCTGATCACAAATACCAGTCTTACAGGTTTCACCTGAAGAAAGTCTCAGCGAGATTTTTTTTAGAGTAAAAACAGGCAGTGGGTGTTCAGGGCAGCAAAACCCCACTTCTTCCTACCTGATCCTGGAACAGTCACCCTGCAGAGCATTTCATCCTACCAGCCCAATGCAAGGAGAACCAGCATCCCCTGTACAACTGCCTGGAAAGCATTTTCCAATTCTCAAGTCTTCAAATTCCAGCTTTTCTGAACTAAATAGTCTCAGCAGGGCCCCACTGGTTATTTCTGCATTGTTTTATTTGAAAGGCTCATTCACTTGATGATGAATTATAACATTTGTTAGTAATTAGTTGCAGAACTCTCATCAAACGCTAAATAAATTCCTTATGATCAAAATCATACTAGGTAAATAAATACCAAATAATTGATACACAAAGGCTACTGCAGGAGCCTGTTGTGTGAGGAAAACTTAATGAAAGTACTGTGTCAAGAGCTTACCCAAAGAATGGAAAAGCAGAAAGGCAGCAATAACAGCAGAATTAGCATGACCTGGAAAAGAAACAAATTAAAACAAGAGGACTGAGGACATAGCCAGAGGATGGGAAAAGAGAAGGCTGAATCATCCGAAGACTTCTGGCCTTGGAGGTTACTTGATCATTCCTCAACGCTCTTTAAACGGACTGAGAAATAGTATGCTGGATTTTCTTTTATTGCCAAAACTAAAACTCTGCTGAGCTTGTCTCCCTCAGTAGGGTAGTACTGACTTACACTGGGTGAGAACCTGCCCTACACATTAAAGGCTTCTGCTTGGTATTAGCAGGCTGTTTGCTGGCTTTACAACCAGACATTAAAGAACATTGCTTTCCACTTTAATCCAGATTTTGAAATAAAATCATCCAAATCCATTTGATTTTTTATTTTCTTTATGCTCCTTACAGGGAATTTTTTGGGGGAGGGACACCTTTTGCAGAAGGATAACAAACAATTTGGTTCTTCTATATTGTGATAAGAAAAAAAAAAATCAAGTATGGAACTCGAGGAGCAAATCTTCTCAGCTAGAATCAAAATCCATTGGACCGTGATACAGCTTTAAATTACCCCTTTGGGGATTCATAAATCTTCGGTTAATTTGAGCAAAGATCCCCTCTAGAGGGATAATACTCCTAATGGAATTGACAAAACAAGTGGAAAATGTCTTTTCCAGTCAGATTCACACAATTCCTGACTCGGGGGAACGAATATGCAACTGAGAGCTCAAGGAAAGCAGTTCTCTTGAGGTTTCTCAAGGACTGAAGGCTGGAATAATCATCTTAGTCTTCAAAAGGTGAGAATATAATCGGACTGTTAAAGTCCTGATTTTTAGAAACAGGGCATGCAATGCTAACCATAAGTCATACGTATTGAAGACCACTCAGGACAGCATCCAAATTTCTCTGTGTTTTAATTCTGATGTTATCTGTCATTGAACAGCCCTCCTGAAGCACTCTTATCGAGTTCTTCAAGAGTCCAAAATCTCTTCTAATTTGGATGTGGTAAAATGAATTTGCATAAATGCCAACAACTAGGGAACAGCCGGTAATAAAAATAGCTTTTCAGTGAAATATTTATCCTCTTATTGCACAGAGGTTTCACATCATCCATGGAAAAATAAACAGCCATGCTTTCAGCATAAGAATATTTCCTCTTTGGAGAGTGCTGCTCAGAAGACTTCAGCTCCACCTCTGAAGCAAGGTCCCTTGCTCTGAATCAAAGAAAATAGTGCCAGATTTGTTGTGGTGATGGGTCAGTCCTACAACATGAAGTGCAAGACAAATCAGCTCATTATCCCGAATGGTTGTCTCCCAAATCCTCTACATCTGGGCACTAAGGAGGAGGAGTTTTGTAATTTTTAGCAAAGAAGAACAACATTCCTTGAAGATGCAGAGGTGAAGAACTTGCTCTGTGTCAGGGCCAGATAAACTTGGCAGCCGAAATGGGCTGTGATCTTCACCCTGTTAATATGAAAACATGCCCAAAATCTTGCTATTTGGCAACATGCTGGTTTTATTTGCTAATAAATCAAGTCAGTGCACGTATAAGGCTTTTTCTGATTTTCTTCATGATTTGAGAATAAAATTCAAATTCCTTGAATTATGTCTTCAAAACAAACAGACAAACCCACACTTTTTGGCAATCTTCTCACAAAGTACAACCAGCATGCTATATACCCTTCCTATTACTGCAATAGGATATTGGAAGCTCCAAAGCGGCTTCAAAGAAGGTTGCCATTAAAACCAAAACCCCAGGGCAGCAAGGACATACTCAGAGTTGACACAGCCAAAGCGTTCTCGACACCACTTCATTTTTCCCAGTCACCGTGCTCACCCTCTGCATGCCAATAGCCCTACGCAGCAAACTGTGCCTGTGCTGAATGAGTCTCTAGGGCAGCTCTCAGAGATCAGTGGGGAACTTTTTGCTGCTAGGTCACCAAGTAAACACCAGCCTCGTGATAATAATGACTAATCATTTTTACCTACTGTTTTAATATCGCATGCAAAACAGGGCAGTGGTTTCAGCCCTGTTTCCAGCAGCCACGATGCATTTACAACCAGGTAGTTTGTTCATTGTATCGAGAGCTTCCAAAGAGAGAAGGCTGGAAAGGACTTGACTTGTCAGACTTAAGTGTGGCATTTGTTAATCATGACAGCAAGATGCTGGCAGAGCAGCATGGGTGAGCTTCAGGACTACCCATAGGCCTAAGTAGTTGTCCCACACCCTGTAGCATCAGTGCAAGAAATTGTATTCCAGTTTCCTTATACCAGGGCCCAGGAAAATCCGGGTTTTCTTCTTTTGTCCCGTAAAGGGGTTTATGACCTATGCTCCCCCGTACCCATCCCATTGCGTGCAACAACACAGGTGAAGTCCTCTCCTCCAGTTCTTTGGGGATGTTCTCCCTCATCTCCCATCTAAAATCCCTCTTCTACACCTTCAGCTCAGCCCCATGCCTTCCTCTTTGGGGAAGCAAGAGCTTTGTCCCCATTTGGAGAAGCCCTGACCTGTTTCTTCCCCAGTTAAACACAGAGCTCACCCACCCCATACTATGAATTTGCTACACCACACAAGCACAGAATCACAGAATATCTGAATATCAGGGATAGGAAGGGACCTTGAAAGATCATCTAGTCCAATCCCCCTGGAGCAGGAACACTTAAAGCAGGTCACAAGCCAAGTCCAAGTCCTGTCAGGTGTTGCCCACCACCATCACCAGACATTTGGCCATAGAATGTCCTCTGTCAGTCCCTTTGCAAAGTTTTTGCTGTAAGAGTCCTTAATTACTCGAGGATGATAGATTTCAGTGCCAAATGTAACATTAAATCCCATGTCTACATACAACTGTAAACAAAACTTCTGATCACAAATATAAATATATTTATAAATTAAGTTTTCATTCCCATTCAGCATTTCTTATAGGATGATTTTTTTTTTAAGATTAAATTTCTAGAAAGTTTGCTTCTGAAGACTTGACCTTGAAGTGAAATTCAAACCCTTACCTGCCTAGACTGTGAACCAGAACAGGCTGACTCTTCTGCAACTTGCAAAGTCCAGTATTTCTCAGAGGACTGCAGCAGAAGATAAAGGCATCTGGTGACAGGGAGCAGACAGAGAAATGTGTACACATAGAACATTTCCTGTCAGGGGGATTTCAGATTTTTCCTATATTCCTTTGATGAAAATATTGAAATGTCAGGCTTCTAAAGTAGCATGGGCTTTACCAGACTCCGGGCCTCCTAAGAGATAAGGGCACTCAGGACCTGGTTAGGAAATGACCATTTAGAAAAAGCACAAGCTGTACCCTGAAAAAGTTCACCTGCTTCAAAACTTTCACTTACATTTAAAAAAGAGGTAAAACATGAACTGTTATTCAATGCCAATGCCATTAAATCACATCTCATAAGCATTTCATAAAAGAAATCCACCTGACTGTATATCAGCTGTAGGCATTTACTTTGCAGGCACGCACAGAGGCACCTGGAGAAGCATGCTCACCATTCCTCTCCTCTCACATGGAAGGTGGTAGCTCCTAGCTCCTGTGGTCGCACACGTGAGGCACCAGCACTTGGCTGCAGCCCATGGCAAGCTCAGCCTTTACACATGAGGGTGGTTCTTCCCCGATACCAGCTCTCCCCCTGGCTTTTCCTTGGTCCTGCAAGTGTTGATCCTACTGTTATAAAATATTGTCATTTAGTTTATCACTGCTATATCGAACTACACAACCAATTCTAAACCCATCTGAGCACTAACGTGAAGGCATTTTCTTGAATGAAAAAACAAACAAACAAACAAAAAACAACTGAGAGGAGCCAGGGTGCCCAGAACAGTCGCTTTAGTGCCCAGNACCTCCAGATCTCTCTTGTGTTGAGGTGCCCAGAACTGGACACAAGACTCAAGGTGCGGCCTCACCAGTGCTGAGCACAGGGGGACAATCACCTCCCTACTTCTGCTGGTCACACTATTCTTTATGCAAGCCAGGAATCCTCACATGCTGCTTCATTAATAATCTGTAAGCATTTAATTGGTACCACTGAACATAAGAAATATCAGACTGAGCAAGGAGGCAAGAGGGAAAGAGCTGTTCCAGGAATGTTTTTCCTGTGATTGTCCCTTGTCGTGGTTTGGCCTCAGACGGCAACAAAGAACCACGTGGCAGCCACTCGCTCCAAAGCCCGTCCACGGTCAGGAGGGCAAAATCAGAAGAAAAAGGCAAAACTCGTGGGTTGGGATAAAAACAGTTTAACAGAACAACAAAACAGCAACAAATAACGCGGGTAAAGAAGTATGAAAACAGGATTACAATGCCGACCGCTCACCCACTGCACCCGGCACCGTCTCCGACCCCCAGGCGAGCGCCTCCCTCCGGGACTTCCTGTCCCCCTCCCCTTCCCGGCCAGCTCCCCACTACCCCCTGGGCATGGCTCACATGGGATGGAATACCTGTGCCCTGCTAGGAGAATTAACCCTGTCCCTCCTGGAACCAGGACATCCCTGTAACTTGTAGCCTGCCACTTTATCAACAGAGCTCTCCCTTCCATGCAACTTCCAGAGTGCTCCCATGGGATTCAGAAGTCTCACGCTTACTTCTGTAGACTGTTTGTATTCTTGGGGCTGTGGAGCAAGAAGCAACATAGTCAAACCTACCCTTGAACCCCACAAAAGCTTCCCTTGACTTTGGGCTCAACCCTGCCTTAGCTCACACTCAAGATGGCTGAGGGAAAGTCCACGTAAAGGCTGGAGGGTCTGCTTCAGGGAAGGATTTGACTGCAGCAAAGTATAGACAAAAGGTCTATACAAGCTAAAGGCCATAAAAGTACCCTTAAGAAATCTTTTTATTACCTAAGGGTGTCACCCTTGTCAAGGACTGCTTCCAAAGTATCAAGGGAGAAGGAGACCCTGCATTGAGACAAACTCCCACAAGACAGAGCATGGGGCTATGAACTCAGCTGGATGTCCCTCATCAGACCAGTGGATGCCTCCAGTGCTAGAGTTGAGGGCTGGTTCTCAGAGCCAAAGACTTGCAGGTGGTGGCAGAGCTGCCACTAGGCTAATCCAGCAGCTGCCATGATGCTTTCTGTGAGACCAGCCAGACCTTGGATACTGGAATTCAAAGCTAGGAGCAGTAGAATGGAAGATTCCCGATACTTGAGCTCTCTTCTCAGCTACTTGTCTCAGAAAAGTCTCACACATCAGGGACAGAGCTCCTTCCCACATCTCCAGGAAGACCCAGAAGGACTCAGATTTGTCCTGCCACTGTAGAAGTTTGTAAAACCCAAGACCTTTTAAACAACACACTGTAGTTTCAGAGATGAGATGTGGTTTTGGTTAAAGTGCCTTCCAGAAGGTTTCCAACGAGCTCTAATTATGGTGAGACCTTTCAGAACTCATCAGTTTGAGATATTTTGCTAATCTGCCCCACAGCCTCTCCTTCAAGCTTCCACTGGGCCACAGCATCACTAACACTGATTCCCTCTTCCTCCACTGAACCCTCTCATTTGAAATCTTTTCTGCAGTTACCTTCTTCCCCTGTGGCCAATATGAAAACAGATTCAGCATGTGAGCTTACATTATTCAGGTTATTCCTCTCTGTCTGTGCTGCCTCATGGTCCATCCACAACAGCGCTAAGCTGCTGTGACCACCAATTGCTATGGTTATCTTCAGTATTTCTGTCCACAGACAGTACTTATCAGTAAGCTCAGTATAATAATGGGAATATAAGAAAAAGGCATGGCAAAATGAGGAAAGATTAAGAAAGATACCACCCTTTGAGCACACATTACAACCTTCTGGAAGTTATGCAATTATTATACATTCTTACAAGGGCTTGTCACCAGACACACGGAACATACCCTACCTGGTTTAGCATAAGAGCAAACAATTATTTTCCTCAGCAGTAGTGATTGTTCATTAAAGTACCCTTGCTGCTACTCCCATTTGGCATAACTCAGCAGGTATAAGGTAATGCCCCTGAAATTAATTGTGTGAAATCCTTAACCACTTCCGGAGAGTGTTCAAAGGAATGCCTTTATGTCTTCACATTCACCTCATTTGCCAGACACTTTCTGCCAACCAGAAGTAAATAGGTTCTCCTAATCTGTACATACAACCTCTAAACACAGAGAATGATACAGACTGTTGCTTAACTTCCAGCTAATTCTCACCTTGAGCATGTAATCTGAAGAGAGAGCTTGAGCAAACCTTTCAAGTCAACCTTGAATTCAATGATTGTCTCTTTAGAAGAGCACAGCTCTCTCCCTGACTGAGCCACTGTCCCATGTGGGCAAATGCCCTTATCTGAGACACCAGGCATTTTGGGCTTACCTGAATTTTGTCACAACTCACCCTTGAGGCAGAGAAATGCCAATGCTCTGCGTCAGACTCCAAAAGGGCCAGGTGAAAAATGGGGTTCTGAACAGATAAAAGCTTTAGGGCATGGCAACCTGGTTGTCAGAGGATAATTTTGCTGTAAGTGCGTGCACTCCCACGTGCCAGCACTGAGCAACCCAGCAGGACCAGCAGCCCCGCTGCTCAAAGATGGCTATTACTCTCACCTGCATCTCCCCATCCCTCCACATCTGCTGCTCACAGTCACACAAGGATTGGGGCTCCAGTTTCCATTTCAGGCCACAGGCGATGTAAGGTGAACTAGAGATGATTTCCCATCACCTAGAAGCTGAACCACGCCGCAGTTGGGAGTGTAAAGCCCTTGAGAAGGTGAGCGGCTAGTGGAAAGCCAGAGCCAGTGGGTCAGAGAGCATGGAGACACTTGTGTTGTAGTCATAGAATCATAAAATCACAGAATCATTTTGGTTGGAAGGTACCTTTAAGATCATCAAGCCCAACTGTTAACCCTGCATTGCCAAGTCCAGCACTAAACCATGTCCCTCCACATCACATCTACATGTCTTTTAATACCTCCAGAGATGGCAACAGGCCACCACTTCCCTGGGACGCTTGTTCCAACGCTTGGCAACCCATTCAGTGAAGGGGTTTTTTCTTGTCTCTAAGCTAAACTTCCCTGCTCCCAGAAATCATTGCATATCTGACATTAGGCACTCATTATATTATGCACAGACAGCTCACCTCCTTCAAAAAAAGGACAGAACTAAAAGCCAAATCACAAGACCTTAAACTACTACTAGGAAAGCTGTCCGACAGCTTTCTGTCAGGACACAATTATAGGCCATAAGACCACCAGTTAAATGCATTTAATGGCACTAAAAATAAGCTTCAAGAAAGAGAACAGCTGATAGGAAGGAAATAGAGAGGCAAAGTAAAAGCACGTTTTAAGGGCATTGGAGATTCTTTTTATAAATACTCTTTTTCACATAATGCTATTTCTCACAGGTCTTTAACTGCATTTCAGAACAATTTCCCAAGGTTTTATGTCTGTTCACCTTTGTATTGCATACTTCACATGCCACTGCCTCTCAGTACCTGCTTAACAGCCTGGTGACAAGCTGCAGGTGCCAGGACTTTGGCCTCCAGCCCCCTGCTGAACTCCTAAATGCAAGAGGGGATAATTCTAAAATGGCACATCATAAAATGTGAGGGGGATTGGACTAGATGATCTTTCAGGGTCCCTTCCAATTCTTGATATTCTTTGATTCTGTGAAAATACAGACAAAAAAAAAATAATCTGTGCAAGTTGTCACTGAGTAAACTCTTTCAGCAACCTCTTTTCCTCTTCCTGGTGGCTTTTGGTCCACTGGTAGCTCATTTCTAGTAACAGCAGCTGCAAGGACTGTCACACATGACTGGGTCACACGTGCGGAGCCTCCCCAGCCTGCCTAATTCCCCATGTTTATCCCTTCTTCCATCCAGCTTGGATAACTTTTTTCATTGACCTAATTTTTTTTTTTTTTTTTAAATTCAAAAAGCTCTGCACGCTTTCATTCATCTGAGGAATTACATCAATCCTTTATCTGTTCTCAGGCTCAGCCCTGTTCCGGGGATACAGCTCTGAATACTCAATTCCACTCCTGGGAATACAGGCTGGCCCGGCTCATAAAGGTTTCATTCAACTAAAAGTCCTTTTAAATAATCAGCTCTCAAATACCAAGGCTGGTTTCATCTTTCTAGAGATACCAAGTTAGGAAATTGCCAGAAACTTTAATTTTCCAAGATTGCAGAGGTATCTGGACTCTGATGTCTGCAAAGGGAATGTTTTTGACTAAGTTGTACCTACATTTTGAAGCTAACAGCATTACCTGTCTCAACGAAAGTATCATCTCATAGAATGGTTCGGGTTGGAAGAGACCTTAAAGACCATCCAGTTTCAACCCCTCATGCCATGGGCAGGGACACCTCCCACCAGACCAGGTTACTCCAAGCCCCATCCAGCCTGGCCTTGAACACCAGGGGCATCCACAGCTTGATGGAGCATCCACAATTTCTCTGGGCAACCTGTTCCAGTGTCTCATTACTCTCACAGGAAAGCATTTCTTCTTAAGATCTAATTTAAATCTCTCCCTCTTTCAATTTAAAATCATTACCCTCATCCTATGGCTCCACTCCCTGATCAAGAATCTATCTCTCCTGCAGGCCCCCTTTAAGTACTGGAAGGGGCTATAAGGTCCCCTTAGAGACTTGTTATCTAGCCTTGCTGGTCAATGCCACTGACTTTCAAGACTCACCTCACAGCTAGTGTAGCAATTTATAGACACCTCTTCTGAAGCTGGACACCACCTTTTTCAGCTGTTGGTTCTACTTAGCAAGAAGAACACCACCCCACCACAAGCAGAGCATTTCTGGGTTTTCACTCCTGAATCTATAGCCCAGTAATTCTCTCCTGACAATAAAAAGTTGATATTTATATTACACTGTCATGGTTTTGGCCAAGTTTGCCAACCACACAACAACAGATGCTCTCCTCCACCTCTTGCTCCAAGAAAAAGAAGACAGATAAAGAGATGTATGAGTTTAGGAAAAAAACTAAACTACATTAAATATTAACAACCAAATAAAAAGATAATGAAATAGATACAGCATATATAAATACATACAAAACCATATCAAGTTCCCAGGAAGATGCCACCAGCAGGAACTGGGGAAGTTCCAGACTGGCCCCAGTGACAAACGGGACAGAAATCAAAGGTAAACAAACTGATAGGGTCCTCTTCATTCAAGAGGAACCCTTGAAGAACAGCCAACCCAACCCTTGTTGGTCCCTCAGTTTTTATACAGAGCAGGGGCAGATGGGATGGAACACCCTATTGGTCAGTTTGGGTCACCTGACCTGTCCGCTCCTCCCCACAGGTGCAACCTCTCCATGGGGTAAACAGCCAAGTCCTCTGACCCTGGTTGCCACAGAAACAAACCTAAGGAAGAGCATCTCTCTGGAGGAGTTGCTTCTACTCCACTTCAAACAAGAACGTACATTTAACAGAAGCATCTGAAGGTTAATTTTTAGGGGAAAATACGTAGCAGTCTTGGCTGATTGATAGCATGTGTTTTTCTGCACTCAAGAAGGAACAAGTTCACACTAACCATAAGTTGTATTCAGTCAGCTCTATCAATAGAAGTGATGAGTTCTGTATTACTGAATTTCCTGAGCTGCACACTTTATCCAAAAAGGAATGAATCTGACCCCTGGCTATTAATTGCCATGCTCCTGCACTTGTGATTGAGCCAGTGGACAATGTTATCTGTCTAATACAGTCTTTTCTTTCCCAAAATCTTTGCTACTGGGCACACCATTTGTTACAGAGATGTTCAAGAAACCAGTAGAGCAGAGCTCATCTGTCAACAGCTCCCGCAGTTCTTTGAGCTTTGGTTGTGAGGAATTGTGCTGCTGTCTTTTGAGCGTCTCTTAGCGCCAGGTTTCAAATTGTTCGACACTATTAATCATTTTCCTAAGATCTGACTCACCAATATTGTACAACTGGTGCTGTCATTCACCACCCAAAAGAGTGTAAAGATTATGAAACATTACTGTTCCGACCGGGAACAAGCCATTCTATTATTCATCCTGCTAAGATGTAGTCCTCTCTATTAATAAAAGCAAAACTACTTCAGCGAACAAACCATTCACTTGCCTTAAAATTCATCTGTTAGCTTCTACTGGTCCACACGTTACAGGTGAAAAACACCCACTTTTGCCCACGAGTTGAAGTGCAAGCTCTCGATTTGTTGCAGAAAAGCTGAAATTGGAGGAAAGTTTTTCACTGAAGTGTGTAGTGAAGGGGAATCATTTTCTATATGGAAGTGGATTGTGGATTTCATAGAGCATTTTTGAACACCACCCACCTCTGGGAATCAAAACAAGGGCATGCCTGAACTGCTCTCCCTAACTTTGCTTGTTGAGAGAGCTCCATGCTGCCTCATCTGCCCATGTCCCAACAGCCACTCAGCTTAGCTAATATGACTGATATAACCTGGCTGGCACAACCCTGGCTGACAAACTAGTGGTATGAAAGCTTCATTTTCCCACAGAGCATTTTTTTCCTTTTATTTTGGTTCTGTCTGGCTTTCGACGGCTCGTTTAAATTGTACTGAGTAATTATGATGCTCCTTTAATCCAGGTTCCCTTCTTTGCATCCTGGGACACCCACTCACATACCATGACCCCTCCATCCTGAGCCAGCTTCACCTCTTACCCTAAAGCTCAGCAGTCACTGCCAAGCCTGCCATTCCCTGATATCAGCCCTGGGACCACTTGCTGGATCTAGGTGACATCTGGTAGCAGATGTCAGCCCTTAATGAAGTAGAGAGATTGATGGAAAGACTTCCCTATACTAGGAGAATGGATGGACAAGTGTAGATGCAAGCAGTATGGAACTACATTCCTTCCTGCCATAAGTAACAGGCAAAGGAATACAGTTACCTGAGAAACTGAATTAAATTAACAAACATTTTCATCACTTTTCTCTGCTCTGATCCTCCTGCCTTACAATCCCCCTTGGGAGTCTGCCTTCTTAAGGAGAGGACTGAGCTGGTATAAGCACTTCATATAAACATTTTGCAGAGACATCCACTTCTGGCTTGCAATCTGGATTACTATAAAGCAGCTTGCATGAAAGAGCGTTAATTGCAAGGAAAAATCTGAACAGCTTCTGCTCTCTTCTGTTTAAAAGGAAGAGTTTTTGATGATGGGGGGCAAACAGGTATGCCTAAGGGAAAATCCATCAGTTCCACTGTGAGCAGCCAGCCTTAGAGATACATGAAACCCACAGCAGCCATGAGAAACATGGGTGGGGGGGCTACTGCTGTGCAGGCATGCATGAAACATTATAGCCATTTTTGCATAAAGATTTCTTGGCCATAGACTCATTCAGGTTGGAAGAGACCCTTCATCATCAAGTCCAACCATCAGCCCTACTCTACAAAGTTCTCCCCTACACCAGATCCCCCAACACCACATCTAATTGACTCTGAAACACAGTCAGGGATGGTGACTCCACCACCTCCCTGGGCAGCCCATTCCAGGCTCTGACTACTCTTTCTGGGAAGAATTCTTTCCTAATGCATCTTTCCAGCCTAACCCTACCCTGCTGCAGCTTGCAGCCATTCCCTCTTCTTCTATCGCTAATTGCCCGTGAGAAGAGACCAGCCCCAACCTCTCTACAATGTCCTTTCAGGCAGTTGTAGAGAATGATGAGGTCTCCCCTCAGCCTCCTCTTCCTCAAACTAAACACTCCCAGCTCTTTCAATCGCCCTTCAGAATATTTACTCTCCAGGCCCTTCACCATCTCCATTGCCCTCCTCTGTACTCACTCCAGCCCCTCCAGATCTCTCTTATGTTGAGGTGCCCAGAACTGGACACAGTCCTCAAAGTGTGGCCTCCCCAGTGCTGAGTACAGGGGGACAGTCACCTCCCTACTGCTGCTGGTCACACTATTCCCAGTACAGGCCAGGATTCTCTTAAAATTTCACTCTTAGCTTGTTTCTCAGCGGTCTGTTTTCTTCTAGACAAATACTGGATAATCCACTGCTGCTCTAGTGTCATATGCAATCACCTCTGGAATTTGAGATTAGTATGTTACTTACCGTAATTGTCCTTCCCTTTGCTAATGACTGCAGTTATGCATGGATGCAAAGCCTTTCATGTACTTACAGAATCTGCTGGGCACCGGGCACTATTAGGCAGGATTCAAAGTCCAATTGATTCTAATTCCACCCACTAGTAGTTTCTGCAGCATCTGTCCCCCGAGGATCTTGCTGAGCCTTCCCATATGCTCATTCAAGGCACGTGAAGTGAACCCCCTAAACAGAACAGCAGGTACTGTCTTACCACTCATCTCATACTCCCTGCCTAAGGAGGGCACATTCTGCCATCTCTGAAGAACACCATAACCATCCCGAGCATGGTTTTTCCCACCACACTGGCAGCCCCCAGAGCTACCAGGAAATTCTGAAAGAGCAGTCAGAGCTGAGGAGAGAGTTGTCCCAACGATGAGGGGAAAAGGCTTGGTCTACATCAGTTCAAGTGAGAAGAGACGCATCCCAAAACAGAGGCTTTACCAAAATGTGAATCAGATGTTGAAAACTTTGGAAACTCCTGGGAAACTCCTGACCAATTCCTAGGGTCAGGAGAGTAGGTAACCTTCCTTAAGGTCACCTTTGGGAGGTGATTCTACCTCTCTACTCTGTACTTATGAGACCCCCACCTGGAGTACTGTGTCCAGCTTTGGAGTCCTCAACATAGAAAGGACATGGACCTGTTGGAACAGGTCCGGAGGAGGGCCATGAAAATGAGCAATCTATTATTCTATGATTCTATATCTACTGTGTGGGATGAAGAAGCACCTCCCACTTTGGGTCCATGTGCTCTCCCCGGAGATGTTCTCTCTCTATGCCTGACACATACTTGTGACCTCTCTCCCTTGGATCTCAGAGTCCCTCTGCAGGGCAGAAGGGAGCCAGGGCATACCCCACAAAGCTACTTCACTTGGCAAAATGCACCTGTATTGCAAATCTAATTGTGAAATGTCTGGGTCTTTTCTTGGGAGATGCCACATCTTTCCAGCTTCTCATGAAATCATCTGGAGCCAGAAAAAAACCCTCAGCATTGAGCCTTTGCATTAGAGATGATCAATTTTCAGTCTTTGGGGACGGTAAGGTCGACCAGCACTAAGCAGAGTCCCTTGGAACACCAGCACCTGTCTCATCAGAGGGGAAGAGATGTGAGTTCAGATGCAGGTTCTCTTGGGGATACACCACGTCATTGTTGGCAATTAGCAGCTATGACCAATGACAGGATCTTCACATACCTATTGGGGCAGGAGAAAGGTGGGGTGCAACTGTTCAGGTGTAGGACCATGACATGTTTGATGGTGGTCAGATTTCTGGTTATATGAATAAGAAGGGTAGAGGCACGATATTCTCCAGTGTTCCGGACGGGTTCCTACTACACTTTTAAAGCCCACTAATGTTTTGTGGATCGTATACATCTTCCTCTTTTAATTTTGTAGCAAAATACTGATGCAAGCAGCAAATTTGTAATACTGCAGACAGCAGAAAACGTTGAAAATATGCCGTGGAACAACTCTCTTGATGAACTTGCAAAAGAAAGGTGGGCAACAAAGTGTGGCGCTGCAGCATTTCTCTACCCATACATTTAAAAACCACCTCCTGAGCACCCCTTGTAAAGAGAAACCCAGTCTCTGGGCTGCTTCTGATTCTCATTTTGAGAATTATTATCCCAAGTGCAATCCCCAGCAAGGAGGTGACAGAGATATTGTTGTTTCTCTGTGGGAGGCCTCACAAGTAATTGTTTCCAGAAAAAAAAGGCTGTTCTCTTGCAAATCAAGCAGACTTGCAGTGTTGCTTTTGTATTTAAGATGAGTGCTAAATGACTCAGCTTAAACGACCAGAAACATCCCAAACCAGATCCAAAGACCTTTCATTTCCTTGGCTCCTCCTCTTTTCCCAGGTATACCAGTACAGATAAATTATTTATTTACTGGAACTACACCATTGCCCATAAATCTCCAGCTTCTCACATCTGTCTCTGAGGGATGAAGCATTTCCACAAAGAACTAAAAAATTCTCCCCAAGTTCCCAGTTTAACATTTCAGTGACACTGTGGTCTGGCAAATCTGAGGAGGTTGCCTGACATGGGTTTTTTTAAACCTATGTATGCTGGCAAATTAATCGGTGAGAACTCCTAGCCACCACAATCTGATTGTCTGTCAGTCTAACTGTTAATACACAGTCATGGTGCTCACAACTGCATCCCCCTGGGCCATGGAACAATCGTTTTTGTTGGTCCACCATTTGCTGACTGTCATTCAATATGGATTTCCAAAGTCATCTTGCTTTCTGAATAAGTTTTGCTAATCATAGAATCATAGAATGGTTAGAGCTGGAAGGGACCTTAAAGATCATCTAGTTCCACCCTCCTGCCCTGGGCAGGGACATCTCCCACCAGACCAGGTTTCTCAAAGCCCCATCCAGCCTGGCCTTGAACCTCTCCAGGGATGGGGCAGCCACAACTTCCCTGGGCAACTTGGGCCAGTGTCTCACCACCCTCACAGCAAAGAACTTATTTCTTGTATCTAATCCAAATTTCCCCTCTTCTAATTTAAAACTCTTTCCCCTTGTCCTGTCACTGCACTTCCTGACAAAGAGTCCCTCTCCATCTCTCCTGTAGCTCCCTTCAGATACTGGAAACTCCTGGAAACTCCTGGATGGCTGCTGTAAGGTCTCCCCAGAGTCCTCTCTTCTCCAGGCTTAACAAGCCCAGAACAAAAGCCTTTTGGAAAGGCCTTAAACAGCTTCTCACATTACAGCTGCAATTCTAAAGTTGGTTTCTAACAGAATTCATTTCCCTTGCCACGCTTTGGTGTATTCCTCCTTTATTCTTGTTTTATGGCCAAGGTTATAAATAAAATTAACAGAACTATATTGCAGTAAAAGAAACACTTTCACTCCCTTCTGGCTCTCCATGGTGGCTGAGATGTGTGATGTTCAGTCCTGCCGTGTCTGCTTCACAGAAGAACAGGAACTGCTCATTCTTCTTTTTTAAAGCAGTTCAATAAAGTAGTCTGATTCTGACCACATTTCCTCTCAGAGCAGTCCCCAGATAGTTTTTCAAAATTACTGCACATTTACAGCACAAAACTGCTGACAGAGAATCAGTCAATGACATCCAATACTTGGCACCTTATAGACATACCCCTGTCTTTTCATAATGCACCAGTAAAAAAAAAAAAATAATAAAAAAAAATCATTTAAAATAAATTATTTTGTAATGAAAAAATAAATAAAACTGCTGGTAACTTCCAAGAAGAAAATTCCATTTAGTATAATGATAAGAATCATCCATTTTAAAAAAGAAAATGTTAAAGTAAAATTATTATCATTTTCTCACACTGCCTTATCCATTTAATGTTAAACAGCAGTAAAAAGGAATCCATATCCATATCACACTTTGTGATTGCAGGGAACTTCCGGACCATTGCACCTTCACTGCTTGGCAAGCATCTCATGTCAGAGGCGCTCCGGAGGGATAGAGAAATCCAAGCGATGCCCACAAGCGATGCCACCCACAGCATCACTCTGCCCTGCTCACACTGATTCAAACACCCACAATCAAACTGAGAGAGATTAATTTCTTTCAAATGGCAACACCCTCAGAGAATAAGCCTCAAAAACAGATTCCTATACTATATATATATGCATATATATGTGCCCGTGCCCGTGTCCGTGCCCATGTATGTATATTTCTGAAGGCGATGCTGTATGGGATGCCATACCTTTGGCAGGTAGTGGCTGTCAGAGTCTGGCTTCTCCTCACAGGAGAGAGAAAGCCACCAGATTTCAGTGCAGGGCTGCCTTTCACAGAGGACTGTCCTTTCCTAAAAGAGATTAGGAAGCATAAGGATAGTTAACCTGATCATAAGCGAGTCATTGAACCATGCTATGAACAGGTATTACAGAAATGTGTTTCCTTGAGTTAAAAATCCAGTCCAAGTGAAATTGCATGGATTCATTTTTTTAATGTGTCACATCTGATTGTGGAGGTCTAAGGTCCACCACCCTCTGAGTAAAGAACTTATTCCTAATATCCAACCTAAATCTGCTCTTCTCCAGCTTGAAGCCGTTGGCCCTCATCCTGGTGGCAGCAGGAGAAGACCAGGCACAGAGTTAGTCCATTACCGTGGATGGTAATTGACTGAAAAGAAAACCAGTTCTGCTTCAGACCCACAAGCTTTCTACACTCTCCTATTATAAATTATTATGCCTGAGACACATTGTTTTCAAGAAACTTGCTTTCCTGGAACTGTCTGGGAGTTTGGAAAATCAAACATAAGACAAAAAAATCAAAATGGCTATTAGGTTCTCCAGTCAAGCTAGGTAAGAAAAGAAGCTTTTGAAATCCTTCAAGCCAGATGTACAGAAATAAGGCAGTTCTCAGAGACATGACTGACAGTTCTGCCTTTTCATCCCAAATTTTTGCAAATTTTATATTTTTATGCAGTGAATTATGCTCACAGAACGTATTTGGGGGGGAATCCTGATTAAACTATAAGGTGAACACGTTTAAACTATTAATAGTACATGACTTTACATCATTATTTTCCTAGAAAAATAATCTAAACCATTTGCAAATATGAGTGATTGAAGCCTTGCCATACCACAGTGGTCATTATTTCCACATCACTGCTGAAGACACCATGTTGTGCTCTGCACACCAGCCCTGAGAGATAACAAGACCTTACAACATCAACAGAGACACTTCCCATCAGGCTGGAACCAGGACCAGAGTAACAGACCCCTTGGCATGAGCGTTAGGTGCAGAGATTTAATGTATTCTCTCCCCACCTAAGACAATCAGAAAGAGACTAAAAATACCCTGGAGATTAAAACTATGTCCTGCACTAATGGACTAGTCTCTCAAGTGGCAAAACTCACCTGCTTTTGGATTGGTTTGGCTTTGTCTTCCATCCCCAGTTGGAAACAATGGGCAAAGCTCAGCTGTGGGGATATCATAGAATCATAGAATGGTCCAAGCTGGAAGAGACCTCCAAAGGTCATCCAGTCCCACCTCCCCGCAGTCGGCAGGGACACCCCCAACTACACCAGGTTGCCCAGTGCTTCGTCCAGCCTCAACCTCCTCTCTGGGCAACCTCTTCCAGTGGTCCACCACCCTCAGAGTAAAGAAACTATTCCTAAGATCCAACCTAAATCTGCTCTTCTCCAGCTTGAAGCCATAGCGCCTCATCCTGGTGGCAGCAGGAGTAGACCAGGAACAGAGTTAGTCCATTACTGTGGATGGTCTGACTGCCCCACAGCTCATGAGGTGTATGTGCAAAATCCCACTGGCAATTTAAGCAATATATGACCTATTACTAACACATTCCTGTTACCAGCAGGAGCACAGAGTCAGTTCATTGTCACCCAGCTGAGCCCCTGGCATAACGGTCATTGTGAGGTGCAACCTGAATTCAATAACATTTACTAGGAGAAGGTGTAAAACTAAGTAGAAAGGCTGGCAGTGAAATTCCAAGGTTAAGCTGCAACTTTTCCAGCTACAGAGACAAGTATAAGGACTTAAGAGAAGCAGAGATACTTAACATTATTTCACCTACCATCTATAGATTTCTTAATGCAATTCTGCATTTTTGGAGGCATTTCCAATAAAAAATATAGAATCATAGGATCATATAATGGTTTGAATTGGAAGGGACCTTAAAGATCATCAAGTTCCAACCTCCTGCCACGGTCAGGAATACCTCCCACTAGACTAGGTAGGAGGTGTCATGAGGTGTATGAAGTCTTCATCTGGGAAAGAAGGGCTGCTTTAGACTGTGAGAGAGCAGAGATGTGTAACAACTGCACACATTCATTTTAGAGCAGGAGATGGGATATGGTGAAGTAAAACAGGAAAACTGAAGCACACAAACAGTTATCAGTATGAAATCTGCTCATTTACTTCCCACTGTGTAATTTATTCATCTCATAGCATAAGGGTACATCAAGAGAAACAAGGAAAAATGTGTTTTATCAGAGTTCAATCACTGTTGTGGAAAAAGAAAAAGCCATCTTTACCCTTTAGGCAGTCCTTGGTAATTGTGAACACAGTCCAACAGTCTTACAAGACTGCTCACTGCAACTTCTCAAAAATAATTAGTGTTGAACATGTTCACAAATGATCAATTTATAAAAGGCCAGAGGAACCGAGATGCCAGTGTGAATCCCAGTTTCCCACAGCGCAGTTCTTTCTCACTCTTCCAATTACATCAGATTTTTCTCTTCGTGGCAAGCAAGGGATACCAGCTCAAGCATATGAGAGCTGCAGATACCAAAGTATTCACAGAAATTTTTAAACTCTACAAATTTATGACAAAGCTCAGTCTTCTGTACAAACCAAAACAGCCCTGAAGCTTCTGCTGGAGGGTTTTAGGACAGCCAGTGCCCAGATAAAGTCTGAACAATGTTAGGGAAATAGTATGTGGTAAGGACAGTCTTTCATTATTGAATATTTTATGGGAGTTGGCGTATCCAGTCACTCTTATTTCCCATTTTTTGTCTCCAGTGCAATGAAAAGGAACTTCAGGGCAGCAAGCAGTAATGTCCAAAGAATTTGATTCCTCCATTTTTTATGCCTGGGAAAAGTTTTTAAAACCCTGCTGCATAAGGATAATGCTATTTTCTAGGAAAAGTGCATTGCTGCTGACAAAGGCAAAGCACTGAGCATTCAACCCCTGCTTTTATCCGATTCCCCTCTGTAATCTCCCGGATAAGAGCAAGCAAAGCATTTTACTTGCAAACCCTTCATATCCCTCCTGCGAAATTAAAAGATGCAAAAATCCACCATGGGACCCTGTGGTGTTTAAGGGAGAAATAATGAACACTTGCTAGTGAGAAAGGAAGAAAACCCCCGAGGAACCTGGGGACAGAACTGTAACAAAAGTCAGCAGGGATTAAATGGCTCCAGAGAGCAAGATATTAGCCCACCCCCATGGAGAGATCATCATGCATATGGCCTGAAGTGACTCCACCCAGAGGAGATAGAGAGCAGAGAAAATTTCTGCAAGACAGGAGGGAGACATAAAGTTTCTGATCTTGTTCTTTCAGGCACCGGCAGAAAGAGGAACGAAGTACCCTAAGGACAGCTTCACCCCGAAGGAGAGCACGAGCCCATCTGGCCTGCACCAACGCTGGGGAGGAGGGTCAATCCTTTCAACCAAGCTTCATTTCAAGGAAAGAATTTACTTTGAAGAGCCACGCAAAGCTGGCATCCCTTCGTTTTTATTGTTGCGAGTTATTTGCAGCGGAAATAAAGAACAATGAAAGAGAGGATATGGACAGTTTTTGAAGGGATTTGTTATTGTTCATAGCTAAGGAATGAACACCAACATGTTCTACATTTCCCGCTTGCAGATGTCATCTGATGCCCCACGTTAAGTGCCCGTGTTTGCCCACTGCAGCCCACCTGCTGGGAAGTGCAGTGTGGAATTTCCCATCAGTTTAGAGGGCTCACAGGGACCTGGGCCAGCAAGTGCTCCTGGCAGAGGCAAGCACTGTCAACCCATCCCATCCTACAGTCCTGCAGTGCCCAGCACTGTCCTACTCATGAAACTGCAGGAGTAGAAAAAGCAGAGGGAGTGTGTGTACAAGGGAGGCTGAGGTAGAGTCTGGGAAAAGAAGTTGGGAGGTGAGGAACAAAATTATGAGCTGAGGGACAAAATTAAGAGCTGAAGAGTATCAGCTGGGAAATGTCACCTCCTGTGGTACCATATATCCTTATTGTTAGTGTTACTGGTTGTTCCTAGTAGTTAGTGATGTTGCTCTAAAGCTCAGGGACCTGGGCACCATTTCAGGTGGGTCTCAAGCCATGAGTTATCACTGTTGAACAAAACTCTGATGTACAAGGTCCAAGCAGGTTCCTGTTGAAGTCTGTGAGACAGGCCAAAAGGAGAAGTTATTTCTTCTGTGCCTGTCTATAATGAAAGGAATCTGAGAATCCAGAGAGTATGTTATAGAATAACATACAGCCATAGGGAAAATACGAGTATGTTTTTCTAAAACTTTAGGTGGCAGCTTTCTAACACAACCTGAACATAGCCCGTTATTGACCTTAATTATAGGGGTATATTCACCACACGGGTGAATGGTTCATTTCTCCCTATACCACTCGTCATCACTTCGTAAGCAGGAGTCTTGACTGAATCATAGGAAACCAGAGAGAGTCCTAATCAATAGTGTTTACAATTCTGTTGCCAACAAGCTAATTCCCCAGCATTGGGGAAAATCAAGAAGAAGCTGGCTGATAATGATTAAACACTTCCAGTCAATTTACAACCATGCAGGAAGGATATGACAAAAAATTGACTGGAGAAAATTATTTTGGGCTTAGGAGACTGAGATAATTCATACCAAGGAGCACCAAAAGGAATGGGTTAGTAGTTAGCTCTCTGTAAATTTTCAGTTACAGATGAAAATTTCAGAAGCACATCAGTGTTGCATTAGGACCGAACCAAAAAATGACCTGTTTAACTATAGCTGACATCAGTATCAGGCAGAGTTACGGGAAAGCTGGAGCAGGAGTTTATGACTCACAACAAGATTGAAGTGCAAAGGGTGAAGAAGTTTTGCCAGAAACAAACCTGACCCCTACATTTCAGTGAGATTTCACATTTGTTTGATAGAATTACCAGCACTAGTGACTAAAATTCTGCCAAAACCAAGAGTAGTAGTGAGAAACTTGTGCACCTCTAGCCTCCAACCCAGCCCTCCAACCTCACTGGTAAGAGCATCCCTGTCACAGAGAGAATGACACAGATGTGGCTCGAGTTGCACCGTAGAATTGGGTTGCAAATTCAGCCAGGCACTAAGGACCAGAGTGGCTGTGGCTGCCACCCTGTGAGACATGGACGTGACGTGCGTTCACATAGTTGTAGTATTAAGAGTTTCATGGAGCATGGAAATGGGCTCTGCTACCCAAGTTCATATGGACACAAGAATCTCTGGCATCAGCAGAAGAAGAAAAAAAAAATAATAAAGGGGGTGAGGGAGGGAAATATGTTAAAAATTGCAAATTAACAGTTATTTATAGGAATGGGTTGGCTGATAAGAAGTGAAGTGTGTAGAAGTTTCATTGTCGCATTGACAGATTTATATCAGCTTCATAAATGCTCCCCATTTGACTAAAAGCCTTGGCTCATCAGCAAAAATCCTAGAGATGTGTGTGCACAGCTGGGAAATGGGCTTTTCCACGCACAGGCAGCTCAAACCCCAGAGGGTACCAGCCCCACATGGGACTGGGATGGGGAAGCAGGGGGACACCTGGGACCTCACGGTGCCCCTTGCAGACGGGAATCCAAAAAAACCCGAGCCAAAAAGAGATCTGCAGCTGCCAGCTAAATCTGGAAGAGACTTAACCACAGATAAGATTTGAAGGACTCCCACTTTCTCAGGGAAGAGAGGGCTGACCCCACTGCAGACTCAGAGGGAACTTGCACCACTTGTGAAGCTGAGTTCATCGCCAGGATCAGTCATGTTGGTAGTGCAGCACTAACAGAGACTTTCCACGTAATTCAGTAGAGAATTTACTCAGATACTGAGATTTATGTTTTTTTACAACATGACTAGTACCATTTTGCCTTTCCAGCTGTGCCAGGATGTGATTTCTCCAAGCACTGATTTGCAAAATATGTATGATATACGTGTACATATATATACACACACATATATCATCCATATTCATGTATTTCATATATATATGAAATATACACAGCCATTGATTGTGGAACAAAAAAGTAACCTTCAGTTTCCACTCATAGTACAAATCTGCCACTGCAATCAATAAAAGCCTCGTAAATATTAGCCAAGAGAGAACAAATGGGGAAATAGCACACCGGAAAAACCCCACTCAGATTCCAATTATCTGCCAAAAATCTCCTTTTAACCTGCGGTCTCCAGGAACTGGCGTTGGCATCTCTCTCCATTATTTAAACACTCACTCTTTGGATGCTTGCAGGGGTCTGATGGGAAACATTAGGGGGAAAAAAGAGATTTCTGAAAAGACCTTGATGTGTTTGGAGGATTCCAATTCAATATAGCTGTGTAGAAAATGTGATTTGAGAGGGCCACATTCATGATTACATTTTTATCTGTAATCACAAGCCCAGCAGGAGGAGAAGAAATAAAGGGGGTTTGTTTTCCAAACAGAATTTTGATGGAGAAGTGAGGAAAACTGACTGAAACCGGTAAAAAACAGTATATCTGACCAGTTTTGTCTTCTTGTTCCCTCTTCTGCATCTGTTCTTCCAGCTGCTATTCCTATAATTAACACATGCCTGGACTGCAGAGCAGAGCATAGCGATGAATGCCTCCAGGCTAATGTTGAAGGAGCTTCCCCAGGCAGCACATCGAGTGGAATCATAGAATCATTTAGGTTGGAAGAGACCCTTGGGATCATCAAGTCCAACCATCAGCCCTACTCTACAAGTTCTCCCCTACACCAGATCCCTCAACACCACATCTCATCTACTCTGAAACACAGTCAGGGATGGGGACTCCACCCCCTCCCTGGGCAGCTGATTCCACTGACTGACCACTCTCTCTGGGAAAAACTTTTTCCTAATGTTCAGCCTAACCCTACCCTGCTGCAACTTGCAGCCATTCCTTCTTGTTCTGTGAGGGAGAGACCAGCACCAACCTCTCTCCAATGCCCTTTCAAGCAGTTGTAGAGAGTGATGAGGTCTCCCCTCAGCCTCCTCTTCCTCAAACTAAACAATCCCAACTCCCTCAATCGATCCTCATAAGCCTTGTTCTCCAGGCCTCTCACCAGCTTCGTTGCCCTCCTCTGTACTCACTCCAGCACCTCAATATCTCTCTTGTGTTGAGGTGCCCAGAACTGGACACAGTACTCAAGGTGTGGCCTCACCAGTGCTGAGCACAGGGGGACAATCACCTCCCTACTTCTGCTGGTCACACTATTCTTTATGCAAGCCAGGATGCCATTGGCCTTCTTGGGATATAAGTAACTACCAATATCATAGGGAGATTAAGCCCCAGAGGATGGCACAGATCTGCACCATTGCTCATTAGTTACCAATAGCAACGCAGGAACAGGCTGGCCAGGAAGTGGTGGAGTCACCAGCCCTGGAGGTATTTAAAAGATGGGTAGACATGGTGCTGAGGGACATGGTGCTTAGAGATATGGTGTAGTGATGGTTTTTGTCTGTGTTGGGTTGGCGGCTGGACTAGATGATCTGAAAGGTCCCTTCCAACCTCAGCAATTCTGATTCTTTGATTCTGCAGGAAGCAAAGCAAAGACTTACTGGGAGGGTTTGTTTTTTTTTTAATCTGGATAATTTGACATTCAACAGCTAGGAAGTGGCCCTCAAGAAAAGGTGGTCACCAGAGAGGTTGCCCAGGGAAGCTGTGGCTGCCCCATCCCTGGAGGGGTTGAAGGCCAGGCTGGATGGGGCTTGGAGCAACCTGGCCTGGTGGGAGTTGTCCCTGCCCAGGGGGTTGGAACTCAATGATCTTTAAGGTCCTTTCCAACTCTAATCATTCTATGATTCTAACTGTTGTGGTGCCACTGAATGTGGTGCCACTCTACTGGGTAGAAGTAAGATCAGGCTCTATCTGCTGGTGTTAGATCTGTAGGGTCTCCACGTCTAAGCACCCACTAATTCCTTGTGCTGTCCCACAGGTTTTCTCAGTCTACCCACCGCTGCAGAGCCCTTTGCCAGTGTGGCTTTGCAGCATAATTATTCAAAGGGAATACTGCTCGCTGCTGCTGAAGGACCACGCTGTCATTTTTTTACTCGGAATGGGTGCCACTGCTCAATCCAAGCAGGGAGCAAGGTACCCTTCAAGGAAAAGGAAACACAAACACAGGCAGTAAATTACAAGCATTAAAAGTCTCCTTAAGGAGTCATCTGGCGTGATTATGTGAGCCTTTGTACTTATGCAATGCTGAGTACACACTGAAAAGCTCTTTTGAATGGGAAAAAAAAAAAAAAGACTGGATCTGACAAATCCACATGACTAAGAAAAACATGTCCTGAGGAGGCTGCCCCTGCTGCAGCACAAGAAAGCACATTGTGAAACGGCTTCGGTGTGGGTGGGAGAAGCAAATACCAGAATTAGGGATGGTATGCAGCAGCGTATTGACGGCTGCCCAACAGCACTGCCTCAGCTCTGCACGGGCAGCGTGCTCCAAGGAGGCAGAATGCAGAGAGGCAAGTTCCGCTGTGACACAGGGACTGTCCTTCCCAACGACCACCTCATCCCCTGATTGAAATTATCCATTGTGGTTACAGTTCCTTAGCTTCTGCAAAAGTTCTTCAGACTCTTGGGCTTTAAAACTCTGGGACCAGTGATAAGGACTTTCCAAATCAGCTGTTAAACTGTAATACATTCCCTTTACCTCATTACATATAAGTAACAGCTCTGTTTATATAATAAGGTCCATGCTTTTGTTTTTCCAAAGCCCTGTGCAAACTTTTAGCTATGTAACACCAAACTTCAGAAGATTTGACCTTGTTCTTCATAACAAAAACATGATAGGGAGCCACCTCTAAGATGAAAGGCCCGTAGTTCAATCCTTGCACCATATTCAGCTGTAAAAACAGTCTTCACACTCCTCTGGAGAGCTATTGAGCAGGTTTAGTAGTCGAGTGCCCCAAAAGGAATTGCCTGCATGGCCCACAGCGTCCACAGCTCTGCATTAGCTCATACTGCTGGAGAAACCTGCATTGTACTCTGTTAGAAGTCCATCACACAATGGTAAGCAGAGATGGGAGCAGATTCAAGTGCAGACATAAACTTTCTGCTCCTCATGACCCCGAGATTTTTGCCCACATCTGTCCAGGTCAGGTACACCCACCATTCACAGGCTGAGTTCAAACACATGAGAGATGGCTGTATTCCCTCCCTCTGAGTGCTTCTGGAAATGATCAGTGTGCCTTCTGGGAGACCTGGACCTGCCTCTGATCCACTCAGGCTGCCTAAATGAACAGACTCAGGTCTGCAATATCTTACAGAGTCACAGAATAATATGGAGTCAGAAAGATCTCTGCAGATCACCTACTCCAACCCCCCTGCCAAAGCATGTCCACCTAAAGCAAGTTGCATAGCAAGGTGTCCAGGTGGGTTTGGAATACCTCCAGAGACAGAGACTCCACCACCTCTCTGGGCAGCCTCTGCCAGGGCTCTGCCACCCTCAAAGTGAAGAGGTTCCTTCTCATGTTTAGATGGAACTTCCTACATTCAAGTTTGTGCCTGTGACCTGTTGTCCTGTCGCTGGGCATCACTGAAAAAAGGCTGACCCCTTTCTCTCCACACCCACCCTTTAAGTATTTATAGGTTTTGATCAGGTCCTCCCAAGCTTCTCTTTTCCAGACTAAAAAGACCCGAGTCCCTCACCTTTTCCTCGTCAGAGAGATGTTCTAGTCCTCTAACCATCTTCATAGCACTTTGCTGTACCTTTTCTAGTAGTTCCCTGTTTTTCTTGAGCTGGGGAGCCCAGAATGTCTTCAATATACTTGATGCTCTGGATCTCCAGAGCCTCAGATACATGTGACATTGTGCACAGATAGTGACTGGAACCGGTCCTTGGTCACACGTCCAGAAGTCAGCATAAGTATATTCTGCTTGCCTTGCCACGTCCTGCCTTGCTTACCTGCTTGGTGGCCTTCAGAGTCCCCTGAAGTAAATGAAATGCATTTTCTGTTGCTCTTCACACACATTTGCAGACGGTGGCAACAAATAATTCTTGTTAATGGACATTAGAAACAGGCTTTATTGGAGTCACTGGTCTCATTGAAACATGTGCCATGAGCAGTGACTGAGAACCTCAGGACCACTGCGGGGGGTGCACCCCCAGCTCAAACTGGATTACGTCAATGCAGACCAAAATGCAGGCTCTGAAAACCATTTCCCCAAGCTTGGTGAAAAGCAGGCAGAGATACTATTCCTCTGCTTCCACCTGGAGTTTAGCTGTCTCCTTTTGGCAATAATAATTTTACAAAGCCACTATTCCACAGCAATAGGGATGATATTTCATATCGATACATCAACTATACAGGTACCCTGACACATTTGCAAGGATGAAAAATCAAGTTTTGTGATACTCCATTTGTATTAGGCAATTGGACCAATGAAATCAGGAAGAAATTCTGTGCTGCAAGGGTGGTGAGAGCCTGGCCCAGTTTGCCCAGAGAAGCTGTGGAAGCCCCATCCCTGAAGGGGTTCAAGGCCAGGTTGGATGGGGTTTTGAACAACCTGGTCTGGTGGGAGGTGTCCCTACCAGTGGCAGGGGGGTTGGAACTGGGTGATCTAAAGCTCATAGAATAGAATCATAGAATCATTTAGGTTGGAAGAGACCCCTGGGATCATCAAGTCCAACCATCAGCCCTACTCTACAAGTTCTCCCCTACACTAGATCCCTCAACACCACATCTAATCTGCTCTTAAACACAGTCAGGGAGGGTGACTCCACCACCTCCCTGGGCAGCTGATTCCACTGACTGACCACTCTCTCCGTGAAAAATTTTTTCCTAATGTCTAGCCTAAACCTACCCTGCTGCAGCTTGCAGCCATTCCCTCTTGTCCTGTCGCCTCATCTTGTCCTTGCCCATGAGAAGAGACCAGCACCAACCTCTCTGCAATGCCCTTTCAAGCAGTTGTAGAGAGTGATGAGGTCTCCCCTCAGCCTCCTCTTCCTCAAACTAAACAACCCCAACTCCCTCAATCGATCCTCATAAGCCTTGTTTTCCAGTCCTCTCACCAGCTTTGTTGCCCTCCTCTGTACTCGCTCCAGCACCTCGATATCTCTCTTGTGCTGAGGTGCCCAGAACTGGACACGATACTCAAGGTGTGGCCTCCCCAGTGCTGAGCACAGGGGGACAATCACCTCCCTACTTCTGCTGGTCACACTATTTTTTATGCAAGCCAGAATATTTTTTATGCACACCATTTTTATGCAAGCTCACTTCCAACTCTGACCATTCTACAATTCTATAATTACCAGGTGCCATTTAACATGGGAAACTCAGAATCTGGATGCCAAAATCAGGGCATATTCATTCACATTTTCAGACTTCAGGCACCGGGTGGTTGCCACGTGGTTTCAGACCCATAGACAATATGAGCTTTCCACCCATCACAGAAGACGCTGACCTCTTTATGTTGCCTTGCACTATGAACCAGCACAAACATGCCAGGCTGTAAGGAGAGGTAGTATCTGTTTTAAACCAGATGATACAGTTAGGGACAAAAAGACTAGACGATCTTTCAGGTGCACAAGATTTTTTTAATGGAAAGGGAACTCACTGTGTTTGCCTGATGCTGAGCACCTCAGACTGAGTCATATCCCCTGGCTTAAAAAAATTAAGAAGTTGTTTGCTGGTTTTACCTGACAGCTACTGATGCCCTATTGAGAAAGAGAACCACAGTCCACTAACCTCCTTTCTTCGCTTTAATCACCGAATCGCGCTTTCTGTGTTGGAACAGCTCCGTGAAGAGCAGGAGAGCTGGAAAATAAACACCTAATGGCAGGACACTTGCTCCAATAGCACTTCACAAAAGCAGGAAGTGATGGTGAGTGGACACAGAGGAAAGAATATGGAGAAATACAAGTGGAGAAATATGGAGAAATACAGACAAATGAGGACGAGAGGAAGTGGCCTCAAATTGTACCAGGGGAGGTTCAGATCGGATAAATTTTGACACAGAGAAGGTTATTGAGCATTGGAATGGGCTGCCCAGGCAAGGGGTTGAGGCACCATCCCTAGAGCTATTGAAAAGATGGGTTGACGTAGTGCCTAGGGACATGGTTTAGTGATGTGTTTTTTTATCAGAGTTAGGTTGATGATTGGACTAGATAATCTCAAAGGTCCCTTCCAGCCCAGACAATTCTATGATTCTATGAAGTATTAGCACGTAATGTGATCACTTGAAGTACTTCTGATGATGAATACTGAAAATTTCTATAGCCCAACTTAATTATTTGGTGCTAGATAGCTCACATCTTTTGAAGTACAAAACAAAAAGGAAAAAAAAAAAGTCTTCTAGTTCATCCAGTGTCTGCTAAACTGTTCTGGTACTAATTTAACACATTCCTGTCTAGACTGAGCCGTTCAGTATAGCTCACTGCAGTACAGATGATCACATTATCCTGTGCAACTGCACTCTGTACACAGCGTTTATTACATCAAAAGCTTTTTGTTCAGGCAATAAAGCCAGCGATAGATGGCACAACATGTCCCAGAGCCTTGAGGGGATAGAAAATTGCCAGGCAGTTGCTTCCTACCCAGTGCAGCAGTACCCTGGCTCCTCTGGGAAGGGAGACGTCCTGGTCCCAGACAGAAATACGCAGAGTAGGAAGCTGCTCTGTGCTGTCAAAGATCTTCTTATTTATGGCTTTCACTGGGGAGCTGCGAGCTCTAAAATTTGCAGTCTAGACATTCCTCCTTCATATGGAATAAATGCCTTTTTTTTTGTTCTTCAGAAATCAGTGAGTCAAGGAAAGTTTCTTATTTTTTGCCGTCCGAGTGATTCGGGAAGCCAGAGAAGAATGCTGTTGGGGAGTTCTTGGCACAGATTTCCAGCCTGAAGACAACAGCCTGCAATGGAAGCTGGGAAATATTTAGAAAATTTGAAAACAGATTGTGTTATATTGTTCCTGTCTCAGATGACGTGTGGACGATGCTCACCTCCCTGCGGGAGGGAAGGGGCTGCGCAGCCGAGGGGGGAGGCAGTGGAATTCACACACACAGGTCCTGCTGGCCTTTGCTTTGTTTTGGTATGGGTGGGAGGATGGAGAGAGAGAGGGAGAGGAAAGGACTCTGCTTGTTTGCCTAAAAAGTAAAGAGGTGTTTTAACTAAGAGGAGTATATTGTCCTGGATTATATTGTCTCAGATTATATTATCTCATATCAATAATTTATCAATGGGAGGGGTTGGTGAGGTGGAGGGACGTTTTACCCCCGTGCCAGGCAACAGGGCAAAGCAGGCATTCAGAGCCAGCCAAAAATGTTTTACTGTTTTAAATTTTGCTAAAATCATAACTTGCCCGTATTGCAAAACATAAGCTGTCCCTGTTTTGACAGGAAGGAGGGAAGAGGGTGGGGTAGGGAAAAAAAAGTAAAGGAGAGAGGAAGACAGAGCACATGAGAACAAACACATGCAGCACTTCCCAAACGGTTCGGGCTTTGATGAAAAGCGACATTTTGTCACAACTTGGATCACTGACCATGTTTGAAAGAGCTTGGCTTTGTTTCTGTATGGAACCAAAGGATGTATCAAGACCTCAATAGACGCCCCAAAATGGGATAGCCGCTGTCCAAGAAAATCCGATTAGATTTGCTCCAATGTCTATCAGGCAGGGCCTGAATGTCAGTGAGCCAGCAGACATGGAATTTACACCCTGGTTTATACCATGCAAAACCCTAAGCCATTATGTCATGCTACTCATTGAGAGCCCATGGACAGAGGAGGCTAAGGGGAGACCTCATCCCTCTCTACAACTGCTTGAAAGGACATTGTAGAGAGGTTGGTGCTGGTCTCTTCTCACAGGTAATTAGCGATAGAAGGAGAGGGAATGGCTGCAAGCTGCAGCAGGTTAGGGTTAGGCTGGACATTAGGAAAGAATTCTTCCCAGAAAGAGTGGTCAGTCACTGGAATGGGCTGCCCAGGGAGGGGGTTGAGTCTACATCCCTGAATGCGTTTAAGAGCAGATTAGATGTGGTGTTGAGGGATCTGGTGTAGGGGAGAACTTTGTAGAGTAGGGCTGATGGTTGGACTCAATGATACCAAGAGTCTCTTCCAACCAAAATGATTCTATGATTCTAACATGGTGTAGTGATGCGTTTTGTCAGTGTTAGGATCTGAAAGGTCCATTCCAACCTTGGGCAATTCTCTGATTCTATGATAAATTGGCCTGAACCTTTGTGGGCAGCCACCTGGATGCAAATAAAATGCTTTTCTTAATCGTCTCTCAAAACTGAAGTTTGGAGGCTGTTGAGAGCAGGCCCTTTAAGAGGGAGTTACTGAAAGGGCACATATGCAAATAAGTGGAAGTAAGCGAAACGAAGTATAGTGAAGGCGAAACAAAGTGTGGGAAACAGCAAATGACACAAATGTTGTAGCCAATCATGGGGCAACTTTAAGCCTGTGGAAAGTGTGTGGAAAGCTCGTGGACAATACCCCTCTCCCTATCCGAAATGTAGTGCTTAGCGAATGAGGACCTGTAACTGTAGAACGAGGGGGGTGCTTCCTGGGGGCGCTTCCGGATTGATGGCTTCCTGATTGATTGCGTCGGGCTCGACTGCTCCTGGCCGCGGCAGGAGGCACTGCAGTAATCCATCCCCTTGGGTTCCTGAAAAGCACTGAGCAGCACAAGTAACAAGCTCACTACAGTCAGAAGAGATAAGAAAACAAGAAAAAGGCCAACCCAGTTCTCAAGTCAATAGAAATAATCAGAAAGAAACTGTGCACCACCGAAAGTGGCCTCAGTCTGACTAGTCTTCTGACTACCCAGGCAATTGGCTCTGGCACTCTCTGGGCACAATGGATCATTTTCAACCCACAGAAGAAGCCCATGTGAATGATACCTGGCTGAGACCAATCTCTACTTCAAATTAAAAAAATAATAATAATCTTGCAGCATCACATAGATTTTTGTCTCAAACCTCTTATTATGCAGAACATTTTTACCACCATGCTTAAGATGCACTGGAAACCTTAGAAAATCCACATTATTGGCTTAAACAATGGTGTAATGTTGGGTTTTTTTTCATGAATGTGATGGAATACTCTCAAAACCAAATTTAAATCAGCCAAATATTTGCAACAATTTAGCTGAAATGCTATGAAAACAAGTTTTCAATTCCACTTCCAAAAAAAATATGCATGGAATAATAAGAAATATAGCACTTGAGAGAGTTTTGGTTTCAATCAGGATAACCTGTAAGTTTAGCCAAAGGCCATAGCGACCCCTAGTAAACCACCACAGATTGTTGCAACAATGCAAAAAGCCATTCTCAACAGGACTGTTTGCTTTCCAATTACAATCGATGTTATCTTGGTTATATCAGGTGTGGAGTAGATCAAGGTCTTCAAAAAACCAAAGCTCAGTTGGCTCCATTTCTAAGCAGAAAGCCTATATTTTGAGATTGTTGCAGTCAGACATCTGGGGCAGGTCAGCTCAGAACATGAGGGGTCTGAAACAGCACTGGAAAGGAGTCACGTTTTCATCTTCCTCACTCGCCACTGGCTGCTGGAGGAGAACTGGAATTGCCACACTGAGGGTTACAGAGCAGATTGACCTTACACCACCTGAGTGTTGTGTCTGGTTTTGGGTGCCTCAAGAAGGACATTGAGGTGCTGGTGCATGTCCATAGAATGACAATAAAGTTGGTGAAGGGTCTGGAGCACAAGTCTTATGAGGAGGAGCTGGGGGTGTCCAGCCTGGAGAAAAGGAGACTGAGGGGACACTTTCAGGGAGTTGTAGAGAGCTGGGGCTCAGTCTCTTCTCCAAAGTCACAGGCAATAAGACAAGAGGAAACAGCTTCAAGCTGTGCCGGGGGAGGTTTAGATTGGATATTAGGAAAAATTTCTACACTGAAAAGGTTATCAAGCATTGGAACAACCTGTCTGGGGAAGTGGTGGAATCATCATCCCTGGAGATATTTAAAAGATAGGTAGATTTGGTGCTGAGTGACATGTTTTTTCCAGTGTTAGTCTGATGGTTAGACTCAATGATTTGAAAAGTCCCTTCCAACCCAGACAATTATACGATTCTATGGTTCTACACGGCTCTTTGTGTCAGTATGGGCCACTGCTTAAGGGGAAAGATTCCTTGGTAATATCTAGGCATTTAAAATTTAAAGTCAAAGGGATCCAGATCTGTGAACCAGTATTTCAATGTCCTGTGCCACATGACGCTGCTGCACGAGCCTTCCTCTCACATAGACTTGGGTGGGAGCAAACATGTGCATAGTTAGTACACGTGCAAGTACTCATCGTGTCCTGCCCAGAGAGGAACAGTGCCAGATTTCAGTAACCACTACTTCCAGCAGATCCTCTCACTCCAGTTACGTGATCTGTGGGAATCATTAGGGATGTGTTTGCACAACCCAGTCTGAAAGAGAAGGCCAGCCAGTGCTTATCTGCTGAGAAACTGGAAGCCCTACAAGCTTGCAGGCACCAGAACTCCTTTGCTCTCAAAATCAGCGCTGTCAGATGTAAACCAGGGCAGGTCAATAACCTTCAGTTCAGTGTCAGCCTACATCATGGTCATACTAGCATGGACATTCTTGCTAAATTTGATAAATTGCTTTTTCATATCTACTCTGGCATCTAATTTCCACGTTAAACCCTGTTTAGTCCTGGAATACTCATCTGACTGAAATCTGTATCCTCTGTACCTTATCTATCATAATGACTCTGACTCCTTATTAAATATGGAAAGAGTCAGACTTAACGTGGTTAGGGAGACGGGAATGTTTCCAGGGTATGCATCTGTTTAGTGCACACTAACTGGGTCACTGATGCACAGACAGACTCTAGTGTATGTAACGTACTGGCTGGTGTCTTTCAGTGCAGGACAAACCTACAGTCACGTCAGGTATATCTGCTATTATGCCCAGCAAGAGGCATGCAAATACTAGACTGAAACATCTGAGCACCCTCTAAAATAAGTGAAGTTGCTGTGCTCACATCTTCCCATGCATCCCTCCTGGAAACACTCACTCACCTATTTAATCAGGTTAAAAGATCTGCAAAGACGGACTCTATGCTTACACACTCATGGACTTCACATTTTGCCTCTCAAAGCACTCACACCAGCAACCCGCTGGTAATTATACTCTTACACTTGAGTGCAAAGGACCAGTGATCCAAACTTTCAGCCCTGAGCCACAGAGGTTGCATTTTGCGTTCTCAGCTCTGAAAGCCCAGGGTCAACAAAAGCCAGGAACAAGCTTGTGAAATCATTTTGATCGATGACGGTAAGTTCGTTTGCAGTCCATTGCCTCACCGAGCAGTAGGAGGTGTTTCTATGGGTATGAGTCACTGTCTGCAGCAGGAACTGGAAGCTAACAGCAGGTTAATACAAAATCTAACACAAAGGGATCACCAGGGGCTGAAAATCGTGCTGGTACTTTCAACAATAAAAAATGGACGCAGGCAAGCGGCGCAGATATCATTAGGAGTGTTCTTGCCACATATCCCACAAAAACATTTCTCCAAACTAGCACTGGGTGTACGGGACTTTCCCAGGAACCCGCTGTCAGTCAGGAATCCCAGATGTTTCTTCGGGGTTGTGATTAGAGGGCTTAGCTCCAGCGCTCTCTGATGTGAGCAGGAGAACACAACCAGCGTCAATCACCTTGAACTCTCCCCAACCAAACTGGTGGTGGTTCCCATGGTGGTCCCAGATGTATCTGAAAGCGAAAAGTGACGTAAGCCCACACCATCATGAGAAATCAGATGGCTAGATGTATATCAGGTGCTGCGCCCAGGGTGTTAGTAAGCCCTTAAGGAACAAAATAGTATGTTAACCCTCAACTGCTCTACTTCCTGACAAGATCAGCAAAGCAAAACGATTCAACTTACTGCCTGGACTTCCTCCCAGCTCTTGCTTTCTAGTGACCCACTCTTTATTTTTTGTCACAGTTGTCTTGGCAAAATTCAATGTTTTCAAATACTTATAACAGATTCACAGTCACAACGTTTTCCATCATACTCACATTTGGATGCAGATCTCTTTAATTTTCTCTTAAGGGTGGGTTGTAGGTGTAATCTTTTGTTTATGGTTCGAGATGCGAAAAGCAATCAGGTGCAACATTTGCTTAGAGGGATTTCTCATCTGAATAGACACACAGCTTTGAATGAAGCACTGGGCATTACCACATGTTTTACTTGTATATGCCTGCCCAGTTTTTTCCACACTCAGCATGGAATATCCACTGGCTCAGTTACCTTCAGCCCAACTTACCAAATAATTCAGCAGGTAGAAACCTGCCCCCTTTAGAGTGAAGGCTGAGAGATTCGCGTTGGCTGGTTGATTCCTGGAGTACCCAGCTTTAGAATGTTCTCCTCTGTCCGGGTTTTGAGCTGAGATAATCAGATTAAACACAGTACATACTGTATTGGCTCTACTCCAGAGCAGTTCTTCCAGTTGAAATGCGATAGCAAGAACACTCATCTGCCGAAAAGCGGTCCATCTGTAAGGATGCATCATCAGTTCTAGTCTGCCAGGACCCACCCGTATGAAATGCATGTGTCAACCATCCTTTGGATTTACTGAAAGTGGATTTACCACAGTTGTTTATAAAGAATCCACCAGATGAAAAGCCCATTCATTAAAGTACAGCCTTAATTCATTTCAGGCTCTTTCATGCCCTGTCATGTTACGGATATTCCCATTTCACAATCCAAGCAAGCAAAACAGAACAATCCATCCTTTGGTTTGCCAAAACATTCACATGAGCTGATGACAAGTATCCATCACAGAAGAAATAAGAGCTTTCACATGGTTCCTAAAAAAGAAATGTTTGAATGGAGTCACTTTAATAAACAATTTAAGTTATTTTGGACAAATATTTGTGTTCACCAGGAAATAAAGCACTCGCTTTGTTTTTCAACTACCCATTAGAAACAACAAAAACAAAACAAAACAAAACCAACCAACTACCTCCCCCCACCCCCCCCAAAAAAAGAGAAGAACTTATGGGAATTCAAAACCACCGCCAACTCCCTTCTTTCCCCTGATGTTTGTAAATTGTCTGCAGCAAGTGTCCCACGTACACTGAGCAAAACTGCTGATGGCTGCCAAAAATGAGACAGACAAACGGCACCACAGAGAAAGGCTTGGACTGAAGGGGAGGACATTGACTCTTCCATCATGCATTGTCTGAGAGAGGGCTGCTGCTGATTCCTGAAGAGGCAGAATGGGACAAAAGAGCAGCTTTTCTCGATCCTTGAGGCAGAAGGCTTGCAGCATGATATGTATCTCCAGCTTTCACTCTAAATGAAGAGCCAGGGTGTGCTGATCTTCTCACTCGCTGCTTCCAGAGCCATGCAGCAGGTTTGCATCACCCCATGCCAAGAGACTCAAAAATGCAAGATAACAGTTAAGAGAACACTGACAAAAAACAACAGTGTTTTCAGAGCCTTTTTTCAGAAGCGTCTCCTGTCCTTGTGTGAGGGTTTTTTTCACGCCTTTACTTCCAGATTGAAGGATCCCTGGTGCTAACAGCTTTGGGGCTTGAGTTTTTAAGTCCTGCACAGGTTGTTTTAAGCTCTCCCATCCAAGTCCACCGGACCAAGGGGTTCAGCCATGAGGACATCACCTCTCCACACACAGCAGGGCAGCGGTCCATCTGTTGAGAGGGATTCCCTGTATTACAAAACTGTGCACCATAAAACTCTGATTTTATATACACTCCACTGCTGAGCTCCCACCATTTTCTCTAAAAATCTTTGTTCTTTCCTTTAATTTGGCTCACAGTTTGCTCATTTGTATTTAAAAGCCATTGGCAGCGAAGGAAATTGGAGCAGAAGTACAATAAACAGATGCGAGAAGGGCAGAAGTGTCTTGGTACATTCTTTGGCCCTTATCTTGAAGAAGTTTTACAGCATATTTTGAGGTCAGCAGAAGGGTGCTTATTAATCAGATTGGACAGTGCTACTTAAGCAAAACAAGTAATCTTATATTCGTTCTTACTTTGACTCATAATAATTAATATGGAAACTTTGAAATAGAGTCCTCTTGCCCTGAATCACCCTTTAAATTGACTGAAAAAACAGGGCAAGGGCCTGCTCTGCTGCAAAGGGATACAGAGGTCAGATAAGCCAGCCCAGAGGCAGCAAAATTACCCCCTATAAATTTTTCCCTTGGAGGACGTGCCCAAAACACTCCCCACACTGCAATTGTTCCTGTTGAACTGACTGCAGAGGAGGATGCCTGTCTGACATCCTCTGGCCGCAGGTCTGTCTCATAACTTGATGCTCTTTACTCACCAACCCACCAAAGGTTACATTTTGGGAAAGGGGCTCCACGGTGTGGGAAAAGAGACTGTGAGGTGCAAGTGGGAAACATCAGTCTTGGGGGCTCAAGCACAGTTCAAAAGCTGGCTTGGTTCCTCAGCTCAGCCCACCAGGGATAAAGAAGGAAATTATTTTGGCCACTTCACTGCCTCAGGATTGCATGAATGACCTCAGGTGGGAAGCATCAGGCCCACAGGGAGCCTGGGGAGGGATGCAGGAGGAAGGCGAGGAATGCATGTGGGGCTGAAGGAAGGATTTATTGCAACACCACTACTCTTTATCTCTCGGTTCCCCTGCTCTCCCTCCAGAAGTGGAGGGGAAGCAAGGCCTGCTGGGCTCCAGAACCTGTGCCTCTGCTGCCAGCAATGAGGTAGGGAGAAAAATGCAGTTACGTAACTTTATGACCCTTTTGCTTACACAGGAAATTTAATCAGTGAAGACATCATGTACTTTAGGACTTCCTAAATTGCAGTACTATCTATAACAGGAATGAATGCTATTACATTAATTCGCCTCCTGAAGGCAGGAGTACATTTCATCTCCTCTGCTTCCTTGGCATACCTGTAAACCCCATGGTATTTATGGGTAATGAGCTCCAGGACAACTGGGCAGTGAATATTTTATTTAGGTAGCTCTTAACCTCTTAAGCTCTTCTGAGCACCGTATGTTGTGTGACTCAAGAGGTGAGTTTTAAAACCTCCAGGTTCTTTCATGACAGTGTCTTCCGAGTCACCGTTTCTTCTGTAGTTGTGGTAATGCAGCCCCTGCCTTTTTTTGTCTCTTGGAAATTCCATTCTGCTCTTTCAGAGTTACACTACTGAAAGTTACATTGCAGGTCTGAAGTAACAGAGACTCGTGCTCTAAACCACGGCATCCTCAGACATCACCCTGATCCCAAAACTCCATAAAAGAAAGAGGAGGCAAAGCTGTGGCCATCTGTTCCTTGGAAGGACGTTGATCTTGTCAGGGTTTAAGTTCATGCTTCTTTCTTGATCCCTTATGCACCCAAGGGAGTCACCAGGAGGGGAGAAAAAAAAAAAAAAGAAAAAGAAAAAGCTGCAATAAGCCAAACTACCTTATATTAGATCCTTCTCTGATTTTTTTACACAGCCATGTTACTGGAGAATTACTGGAGAATTCCTTAGGCAGCTCCACACCTCTGCCACGCAGGAACCAGCTTCTTTGTGTGTCTTACAGGACTCTGCAAGTCCCTTGCTCTTTTACTAAAAGAAAAAATCAGATATTATGAGAATGACAGCTTATATGATCTTTTTATTATTCCTTAAATGAACACTTACTACCTCCCTGGTCAGGGAAAGAAAAAATCTAGAAAGAAATAACTTGATTATTAGATCCTTTGAATCTCCTTCTTTTAATCAGTTGGACTCTACTAACAGTACCTACAGTGTTTGAATGTGAACCTATGATACATGCATACCTGTATTTACAGATATATATATATATAAAAATATATACATACAATAAATATGTAGAAGTATACAAGTCATGGTGCTTTCATCTATGTGAAATTAGTTTCAGCTTTGTAAGAAATTGCATATCCTGTCCTTTCATTCCTGCTCCTGAGGAATATCCCTCGTTGCTTTACACCCCTGCTGCCCTAATTTTCAGGACACTCATTTCCAAGTTAAACCTGCCTGCTTACTATGTGGTCTCTCTTCACCTGGACCACTATATTGAGAAGGATATTTGTGCAAAGACAGATGCTACTCGTTTAACCCCCTCCTGTTATTAATTGACAGCCATCATGGCTACCGCTGTGACTAGCACCCCAGCTGGCATTTATTTCCAGGAGCTCCAGAGCCAGGTGCCTCACTATGGACATCAGTTCAGCTAGAAAACAAGGCTCTGCGGGGGAACTGCAATGCTCTTCCACCTGTCTGATCCAGAGAGGACAAATAAAAGATGCTCTGACCCCAGGGGGTACGAGTTGAAACGAGGAACACGGTGAGGTCACAGGGGAACAGGAGTTCAGCCAGCGACCAAAGAGAGAAGCAGATGAACTCATGGGCAAAACCCATTCTGTCTAAAAGTAAAAGTCCATACAATTAAAAACAAACAGAAAGCAACAAGGACTGTGGAGACATTCAGGCAGAATCAGTCGGCAGGGCTGCATTCAATGGAGTCAGCAAGTCTTTAATAACAACATTGGCATGCTTCAAGCCGTTCATCAAATGAATGACGGAGTTCAACACAGCCTTTTGTAGATGTTTTCAGCCCTTTCATCCACTTGAGCAGTGAGCTATTAATTACTCATACGTTATCATGTCGACAGTTCAATATGGATCTTATTACACTTGCTGGGCAATTGCCCAACAAAACAGATTTTCATTGGAAACTGTCGAGTGGTCAAGACCAAGAAGTTTTGGCCAAATTGTAGTGAGACACAGAAGTTTGTCCAGAATTCATCATGCCACTTTTCTTTTGGGGTATCTAAAGTTACCAAAGGTTCCAGCACCTCAGCTTTTGGGGCATTTTACCATAACCGGCATGAATTCACCCATCGGATCTCAAACTTTCAAGCTCCTCAATGTTGATTTTTGAGCCTAAGGGAGAACCTCATCTACCAGTTCTCCACAATTTTTTTCCTTCTCTGGACATTTTCCTCTTGTAGTCCTATACAAAGGTAGCCCAGATGATTATCTCAACTGATTTTACATTACATTTCACTTTTTCATGTTGATGTTTTAATTTTAAGAAGAACCTATGCTGCTAAAAATAACAGAGAAGCTACAGTATGTATAAAGCAAAGAAACTTCCTACTTGGGAGCAAGTTACCTCCCAGGACATCACAGGACAAAAACTGACCACACTTCATCTCGCCTTACACTAATGTAATCTTTGCTACAAATATCTGAGGAGACAATTTCTGCTTCTCTAGGTGAAAATTAAAATGTAATGGGCAATATGCTGAGGAAAATAAAACCAGACAGTTGTGTTATGGACTCTTAAGGCAAATGAGTTCTTTTAGAGATGCTGTTGGAAGAACCAGAATGGGAATTAGAAGTGTTTGGAGACATCCCCTCAGAGTTAAAAAGAGCAAGTTAAACTGAATTTTACTTGTGCCATGAAAAGCACAGCACCTAGTGCCCTAGCAGCAGAGAGCCAGAAATTAAAGCTGTGTTATACTTGGGCACCACAGATGAAACAGAGCAAACATAGAGCACATAAATGACGTCCGTGTAATTGATCATTAATCTGATAAGAGAGGAGTAATGTTCATCATTCATCTACTTCAACGTATGTCATTAAAATAAATCAACACTTTCATGAGCTTGGCATCTTGAGCGAAGAAAACATTGTGATTTTAAACAGAGAAATCCCACAGATTCCAATCCCACACATGCTAATGAGTGACAGAGAACAAACACAAGTCTTTGAGGCCCTGAGAATTAGAATAAATAAATGTCACAAGGGGAAAAACAGGGAGGGCTTCAACATTCTTAATTGTTTTTAGATTATACCAGAGAAAAAAAGAACTCCAGATTTTGATCTTAATCGAAAACTGGCAACTTCACCCAACTATGCCCTTTGTGCTGTTATTATTACTTTAATTTTTGTTCTCAGGTGTTGATATAAAACTGAAAGAGAAGAAAAGTTACCATCCTGGAATCAAGAAAGGATTTTAACTTTAATACACTTTGCTACACCTACAGCTATGACACGACAAAACTCATTTGCTTAGAAACAGCATCATTGTGTAAAACAGAGTGACCAAACCCTCTGGGTAATTTCTGGGGATTGTGTTAGTTATTATCCCCACATCAGTTGTTAAGAGGAGAAGCTGGAAGACACAAATAAGGCTCTTAGACTGGCTCCTACTGATTTGTCAGGTGGCATCAAATAAAGACTTCAAGTGAATTTCTTCTATTACAAAGTAATATGAGTGTGGAAAAAACCCATATTGGATTTTTTTCCCCCAAAGTGGCCAATTATGACTTCTCTTTGTCCTTTTCTGCTCACACACACCCCCCAAAAAGAGGGAAATAAAAGGTTTTAAATCCCGGTATTTAATACCCCAGAAATGCTTCCTTTCCAAAAACTTCAAAATAAAAATTATTTTGAACATTTCCACGAGGAAGAGGTAGAAACTATTCTCAAGAGAGCATTAATATTGCAGTTCTTAAACTGGAGGAGATCTTTTGTTATACTGGTGCCAGTTTATTGATCTTAACCTCTTCTAAAGCCCCCATCCCACACTTCCGAGCACTGCACAATCTGTTAAGCTATTTGTCCTTACAGCACCCCCGAGGAGACAGCAAAGCTCTGTTATCCCCATCTGCCAGGTGAGCTGACTCAGGGAAGCTGGTCCCTTGCCCCTTCGTGCCCTTTGCTGCATTGTGGACCTGAGCCCCTTGCACAGGCAAGAGGGAAAACTGAGATTGCTGCCACCAAACCCCATGCTTGTCCTGGGTATCTATCACAGTAGTTCACTCAGGCTTTCACCAAACCACTGGGGCCATGGGTCTCTGGGGATGCTCCTAAGGCAAAATTCTTGTACTCCTTGCTCCTAAGGCCATACTTTGAGTATTGTGTCAAATTCTGGGCACCTCAGCACAAGAGAGATCTGGAGGGGCTGGAGTGAATGCAGAGGAGGGCAACAGAGCTGGTGAAGGGCCTGGAGAATAAATCTTATGAAAAGAGATTGATGGAGCTGGGACTGTTTAGTTGGAGGAAGAGGAGGCTGAGGGGAGACCTCATCAATCACTCTCTACAACTGCTTGAAAGGACATTGTCGAGAGGTTGGTGCTGGTCTCTTCTCACGGGCAATTAGCGATAGAACAAGAGGGAATGGCTTCAAGCTGCAGCAGGGTAGGGTTAGGCTGGACATTAGGAAAGAATTCTTCCTAGAAAGAATGGTCAGACCCTGGAATGGGCTGCCCAGGGAGTTGAGTCTACATCCCTGAATGTGTTTCAGAGTCTATTAGATGTGGTGTTGAGGGATCTGGTGTAGGGGAGAACTTTGTAGAGTAGGGCTGATGGTTGGACTGGATCGTCCCAAGGGTCTCTTCCAGCCTGAATAATTCTGTTATTCTTTCCCTGGCTGTTCCCATGAATTAGACTGGAGCTAAGCCCTGAGCAGCCGGAATTCCTAGGGCAGAGCAATGTCCTCCCAGCTAAAGGACAGGGAGACATCATCCATGGCTGCAGCACCTCCTCAGGATGAGAAAGACCTGGAGTCTTTGCTTCCAACCAAGCAAAGGCAAGAACCTAATTCCTCTCTCGGTCATCTTGGTCATTTTCAGTGCAGCTCAGCAGCTACTCATGCATCTGGTTTGACACCACACCTCTGCATTTGAGCAATGAACCCAGTTCAGGAAAAAGCATCAACAGATAGGAATCCTGTGAAGTAAGCATCCGTCTCTGTTGAGGCCCATTAAGCTGGTGCATAAAACTCTTCTGTGCATGTTGCTCATGGCTGCCTCTCTGCAGGTGTCTGCTTCTCCCTGCACAGGCCACAGGAAACCTGAATGTTCCACTCAGTGCTTGGAATGGCCATGAAGGAGTCGGATCTTGCAGTGCTGAGGAGAAAACCCAAGTGCAAGCACCTCTGAAGGTCCCAGCCCTGAACAGCTTGCCAACATAAATAGGAAGAATGTGGTTGAAGGTGAAGCAGGGACACAAATTCAGGCATTCCTGAATTTGCTTATAAATTCTAGTGTTCCAGCCCCTGAACTATACTTACCACTGGACCATATAGACTTTTGAAAGGAGATAAGAAGCATTCCTGCCCTGACCAACCAGGATTGGTTTTATCCAGGAATATATTCAAAATCTCCTCTCTCAACCATCTGGCAACAAGATGAGAACACATGGGGTGGGAACGTTAATCCGTGACATTAGTTTCCTTCACCTCCTCCAACTGATATAACCTCAGAGCATACACTATGAGAGTCTGATTTATGCGAAAGATTAAAATCATTTAATGTGTTTAGCTTGGCCAACCGACTTCTAAAATGGGAGGTGGCTGTAAGCATTAAATAATTTGGAAGGCATAGAAATTGAGTAAGGAAATTAACTGGTTAGGTTAATCCAAAGGAGTGGAAATTATCCCATATGGAAGTATCATCAATTTTTATACTGGACTAATATAGAGATTAAAAATAGGGAAAAAAAAAAAGCCCTGGTTTCTCTTACAGCTACCATTAAGGCATTGCTAGGTAATGTTTTCAGAGTTTCAGTGTCAGGCTCACAGAGGGCATGAAGAAGGGGCAAGTGTCTGGCAGGGAGGGAGGGCTTCCATTTCTGGGACAATACACTCAATTATTAAAGGGATCACAACTCAGTCTGTACAAATAAAGCAAATAGCTTCCTGAGCAAGCAGCAAGTGCTCCTATCTATCCCACCACACTATTATATGTTTTCTTTCTCCTTTTTTATTTCCCTGTTGTATTTCACAGAATCACAGGATGGATGAGGTTGAATAGGACCTCTGGAGGTCATCTTGTCCAAAACCCCTGTTCAAACAGGGTCACCTAGAGCCAGTTACCCAAGATTATGTCCAGATGGCTTTTGGATAAATATATTTATATTGTTTAAGACCTTTAATCAGCAATAAAGTCTTAAAAAAAGTAAGGCAAATATATATCCTAGTAGGTAAAACAGTGGCACCTCTGGGCAATGTGATCATTTAAGTTACAGGTGTCCTTGGAGAGTCCAGCTGTGGTGTATTCCACACAGAACAACCAACTATCCAGTTCAAAAAACTTGGATATTGAGTGTTATCAACTGTGGTCTAAATTAGGTTCCCTTTACAGTCAGTTTAGAGAGATACAGCCAATAAAAAGAAGACCTGCCTCTCTCCGAAAGGTACCTGAGATTTTAGGTAATCTTGGTAGGTTGGACCTGAACCTCAGTGTCCCAAGATGGTACAGTGTAAACAAAACTAATGAAGATCAAAAAGGAAATCGAAAGGCAGGAAGCCACGTCTCTCCCATGTTTCAGGAGGACAATGGGACAGAGAAGAGGTGAGCTTCGAGTAACTTGCTCCTAGTTCAATGCCTTGTACATGACCCCAGGCACCCGGATCACCCAGTTTGAACTCCTAGAGAGACTCTCACAAACTTTTCTTTTAAAGCTGTTAAAAATTATGCTGCTTACCTCTAAAATATGACTGTAAATAAGCATTCAGTGCACGGACACATCCCCTTTATGAGCAGTTGTGTGAATACATGCTGATGGACCTTTTACAAAGATTGATCTGAAAAATCACGTTTCCCTGCTATTTGGCCACGCTTTACTAGTGCATCTGGAAGCTTTTGCATTGAACCTTACACCACAACAGGCCACAGGTTTCAATCAGTTTTCTGCACAACATGCACTGTTTTCTTTATAAAAGTTTGTCTGATCAGGTAAACGTGCCCCCTGACCATTAGAAGCACATTAGCAATGAGCTTTACGTGTGGGCATAGGCAAAGAGCATACTAACATAACAGCATCAATGGGCATCTCACCATTGATTAACTGGTTATTTAAATGTCTACTGCTGGTTTAATTGACCCATTCCAAGCGTAGCCTAATTACAAAGCATGTAGAGTTTTTTAGATGTGGATGAGAAGATACTGAACATCCAGTCTAAGTTTAATTGTGCTAAGCCTAAGCATGATTGCCACTGAAATTAGGTGATAGCTACTTGGTAAGTTTTAGAAACACCATTATTCTTCAAATATTTCAAAAAGGAAAATAAACAGCTGTATTGTGAAAACTGGAGACTAGCTATCACAGAGTCACAGAATATTAAGGACTGGAAGGGACCTTGAAAGGTCATCTAGTCCAATCCCCCTGCCGGAGCAGGAATACCATCGTAAAGGTTGATGCTGACAGAAAGTGATCACTTCAAGCTACTGATTCGGACACCTGTAAAAGATTCAATTGGCTTTAGTGACAAGTTCTTTTGTGATCCCAGACACGTAGTTTTAAGTGAAAGCTCACACTTTACAGATAAAATGGATGTAATGTTGGAAACTATGTGACAAAACTAAAGTAGTTTCTATGCCCAGTTCCCCCTCCTGCAAACTACATGCAAACCCTCCTTCCTTCCTCTCTAACAAATTGTATATTCTTTCTTAGCCTATGCAGATACTCCACAACATATACCATCACACCTAAAACCCCAGCCCTTCAGTTTTCTTGGCAGTCCCACAAAACAGATGTCAAGAGCTGAGGTTCCCGCTCCATAGAGGAGTATGGAAAACTCCACCAGGTGAACACGTGGGACAGGTGGCAGCAGCAGCATGAAGGTTTCCACAGGAGGTGCTGGAAAAATCCCTCATGGTTCCCAAAGGGCAATCAGGAGTTGATAGGATTAGTACCCAACACAACCTGCAATTCCAAAGCAAATAGCAGGAGCTTGGCAGAATGAGGTGGAGAGCATTGGATTAGGATGGAATAAAGGCTAGACCATGTTTACCCCTGAGGTGAAAGAAGAGCAATTAAGGAAGAGGGGTAGAATTGGAGTCCTTATTTTGGTAAATAGGAAAGGAAAGGGAGGAACTAAGAGCCAGGGAGTGAAAGGTTGCTGAAGGGTGTGTAGAAAGAAGCAAGAAACTTAAGGCTGGGAAGGGAAGATGGGTGGGTATGGAGTCCTGGCTTGGGAAGCAAGCAGAGACGTGTAACCTGCCCTGAGAGCTGGTAACTGCTGCCATGTGTTGTGGTTCCCAAACAACCAAGCCTGGAAATCTCTTTTCCATCAAGCTCAGCCTAGGTCAAAGAGAGAAAAAAGCAAACTTCAGAACAGGGGGATTATGGCAGACAACTACCTGCCCACTCTGCCCTCTCTTTGCTTTTATAGGAAGAGGAATCAAGGGCAGATCTCAGCTTTGGAAATGTGACTCCACTCCCAACCCATTTATTGTCAGAACCAACACCCTAAAGTGCACCCACAGGACCAGCAGGAGCCAGAGCAGCTCTGAGGACAGGGTATCTATCCCATGCTCCCTCTCAGGTATGTTATTTACTGACATAGAACCATAGAATGGTTTGGGTTAGAAGGGACCTTAAAGATCATCTAGTTCCAACCCTCCTGCCATGGGCAGGGACACCTCCCACCAGACCAGGTTGCTCAAAGCCCCATCCAGCCTGGCCTTGAACCCCTCCAGCCACAGCTTCTCTGGGCAACCTGTTCCAGTGCCTTACCACCCTCACAGGAAAGAGTTTCTTCCTGTTATTTAATGTAAATCTTCCCTCTTTCAGTTTAAAACCATTACCCCTCATCCTATTACTACATTTCCTGAAAGAGAGTCCCTCCCCATCTCTTCTGTAGCACCTGTTAGGTACTGAAAAGGGCTACAAGGTCTTCCTGGAGCCTTTTCTTCTCTGGAATAAACAAACCCAACTCTCTTAGCATGTCTTCATGGGAGAGCTGCTCCATCCCTCTCATCATCTTCATGGTCTTCCACTGGTCCCATTCCAACAGGTCCATGTCCTTCCTGTGCTGAGGACTCCAAAGCTGGACACAGTACTCCAGATGGGGTCTCAGGAGAGCAGAGTAGAGGGGCAGAATCACCTCCCTCGACCTTATGGCCACACTTTGTTTGATGCAGCCCAGAATATGGTTGGCTTTCTGGGCTGCCAGCTCACACATGATGCTTTTACGTTGAGGCTGGACTGCTGTCAGATTACTGCAGGGTAGCTTCCAGGTCTATAAATGCAGATCTATCATTTGCAGTAGAAAGGATGTTAAAAAAACAATAGAGGTGTATGCTGGAAATGATGCCAGGGAACAGCAATCATCAAAAATATATATACACTGTTTTCCATTGACCACTATGGAAAATATGATAATTTGGTATCACTGAAGAGAAGCTGGCTCCCCATCCCACAGATACATAGATGTCCTTTAGCCTAGTTAAGCAGGGAGCTCTTAGCCCTGACCTCAGTAGGAATCAATGCTTAAGCTCATCCATAAGCATCCGTAGGATCGGATACTCTGTCGCCATAGTTTGCTTTTTCCAACACAGTTCACAACACTGCCAGAGAATTGTACTTAAGACAAAACTGCAGCGTGTCCAATCTGTTTAGCTGGTAACTCCTGCATCTCAGGATATATAATTGCCAGAAAATATTGCTGAGGATTTGCTTTTCTGATCCCCACTTGTCCTGATCATCTGCTTTCTTTTTGGGTCAAGACGTGATTCGCTAAACTGAAGAGACTTTGATTTTCTTTATGTTCACATCAATCATTCTTGCTTTGCTGAATTCCATATGTGTATTATTTGAGATACGTGCAATGTTTGGAAACACATGAGCAATACTCTCACTAAGGATGGAAATTACCAGCTCCAAAGGCAAGAAGATGATGTTCATTCCATTATCTAGCTTCACCAACAGAAATCTCACTGATGAGTTCCATCCTAATACACAGCCAGATAAGCCATCTTATTACCTCATATGAGAGCTGATTTCTCCTCATCTAAATCTCCATTACTTCTGTCATCTCGTTTTTATGTAATTTCCTTCTTACAGATGCTTCTATGCTAAATTTCCACAAGCAGACAAGAGGAATTACATTTGTTTGATACCTATTGCAAAGGGCTTTTTATGTGGAATGAAAATAAGTGTAGAAAAGCTAGAGGAAGATTTTGTACCCTCATGCACTCCAACTCTATACATTCTGCACTGCAGGGTCCTTCTAAATTAAAACTACACTCCATGTCAGAAGCAAACCCGGTACCAAAGGTAAGAATTACCAAACTAAGATGCAGGCCCAGAAGAACTTTTTATTTGAAATTTTATTATTGCTGATAATACTGACCAAAAAAAGCTGTCCATAAAGGCCCTACAGATTATCAGCTGAACCATATTCCACAGATCTAATGCAATAGTAGCATCCTAGGGTTCCCTTCTACCCACAGATTTCTTTCTCTAACACACCTATGAATATTTGTTTTATCAAAGTACAGGTACTGCAATCTATTTCCAATCAGAAACCTCTTAAAGATGGAGAGGAGAAACCAAACCTGGATGAAGCGTAACTTGCATTTGGCAAGAATATACCAAACTAGACTAACCTGATTGTTTCTCTGACTCTCCAAAAAAGTTATTGTAATTAAGGGTGGGAATATGCAGCAAAAAGTCTCGTTGGAGGCCATTCACTAGGGGTGCACCCCAGGGTTCAATACTGGAGCCAACCCTGTTTAACATCTTCATTAATGACCTGGATGACGGCACTGAGTGCGCTCAAGGCAAGTTTGCTGGTGACACCAGGCTGGGAAGAGTGACTGATACACCAGAGAGTCATTCAGGGGGACCTCATGAGACTGGAGAAATGGGCCAACAGAGAAGTGCAAAGGCCTGGAGCTGGGAGGGAACAACCCCAGGCATCAGCACAGTCTGGAGACTGGCTGGCTGGAAAGCAACTTGGGAAATAATTAAAGGACTGGAGTATTCTTCATACAAATAGAGGCTGGGAGAGCTGGGACTGACTGTTCAACCCAGAGAAGAGAAGGCTCAGGGGGATCTCATCAGTGTCTATAAACACCTGATGGGAAAAATAACGAAGGAGCAAGAGTCCTTTCAATGGTGCCCAGTGACAGGATAAGACATAATGGGTACAATCTGAAACACAGGAAAGTCCATTTAAACTAAAAGAAATGGGTTTTACTTGTTTTTCATGGGCATGTTTGAACACTGGAAGATGTCACCCAGATGGGTTGCAGAGTCTTCCTCCTCAGAGATATTCAAAACCCAACAGGACACGTCCCTGAGCACCCTACTCTGAGCAGGGTGTTGGACTAAATCTTCAGAGGTTGCCTTCCCACCTCAGAAACTCTGTGATTCTGTAGAAGTGCATTGAATACCCCAGGTACCAGTACAGGTTGGGAAATGACCTGTTGGAGAGTAGCGTAGGGGAAAGGGACCTGGGGATCCTGGTGGGCAGCAGAATGACCATGAGCCAGCCCTGTGCCCTCATGGCCAAGAAGGCCAATGGCATCCTGGGGTGTATTAGAAGGGGGGTGGTTAGTAGGTCGCAAGAGGTTCTTCTCCCTCTCTACTCTGCCCTGGTGAGACCCCATCTGGAATATTGTGTCCAGTTCTGGGCCCCTCAGTTCAAGAAGGACAGGGAACTGCTGGAGAGAGTCCAGCACAGAGCCACANCTACTCTACAAGTTCTCCCCTACACCAGATCCCTCAACACCACATCCAATCTACTCTTAAACACAGTCAGGGATGGGGACTCCACCACTTCCCTGGGCAGCCCATTCCAGTGACTGACTACTCTTTCTGGGAATAATTTTCTCCTAATGTCCAGCCTAACCCTACCCTGCTGCAGCTTGCAGCCATTCCCTCTTGTTCTATTGCTAATTGCCCTTGAGAAGAGACCAGCACCAGAACCTGTGGTATCAGTTTAGCAAAGCATTTGATACAGAGCTATACAGGAGGCGAGGAGTTCAGCTGGAGGAGAGGAGAATTCCCTCATTGATAAGGAACCTGCACATGCCAACAGACAGCACAGGTGACGTGTTAAGTCAAGGGAAAGTTACTAATTCAGCCCATTATCTTTGAACAAATATTTCCTTACTCTTTGTATCACTGATCTTGATACCAAAAAGAGTAAGAATGGTGTAGTGAAATGCCCAGCTGGCAAAGCTGCGAGGATCTGCTGACACACCAGGGGATCACTGCTCATTAGCAGTTGGGAGGAGGACCAGAATATCATCACAGAGAGACCAAATGCTTTTGAAGACTGGAAAAACAGAAATTGGGTAAGAAATAGAACAAATACATACAAACTAATAAAATAATTAGTCTCGCTATCACAGTAGGGAAGAAACATTTGGAAAAAGCTGACATAATAAAATAACTTAGATGCTTGATTTAATCCCTGGGGAACCAGAAAATCTATGCCAAAACCAAGCAGACCTGAGCAACATAAAGATACTTTCCCAGAAAAAGGTAGAGATGTACTAATATTATTCTCACTGCACAAGACACTGTGATATTGTATACAATTCCAGCAACCTATATTCAACAAAACCCACCATGCATCAACAGGGATTTCGGGGACAATGGGCACTAAATTAATCAGGTGAATGGAAAAACCTTCTTCATGAAATAAGACAAAGATAGCTTAGTTCAATTTAACCTAACAAAATAAAGGCTAAGGAAAAATATATTTAAACTAATAAACCATGTTGCCAAAGAGCAAGAAGTCTTTGAATAAATTACATCTGGAAAAAAAGAAGGTATTTTAACTAGCAGATCAGTGAGGGCCTGGAAGATTCAGATAACTCAGCAGAAATTAGGGATTAAAAAATGAGCGAGGATGAAGACAAAGGCTGAACAGTCTGTGAAAAAGATTACAGCATGGTGGTCTCTGTCAGGTTTTCTCTACTTCACATGGTGCCCTAGACTACAGGACAGGGGCCACTTGTGAGATGCTCTAAATTATACTGGAGACTAGACTGAGTATATAAAAGATAAAAGGAGAGATGGAGAAGGACTCCTTATGATGAGGGGTAATGGTTTTAAACTGAAAGAGGAAAGATTTAGATAAGATCTGAGGAAGAAATTCTTTGCTGTGAGGGTGGTGAGGCACTGGAACAGGTTGCCCAGAGAAGCTGTGGCTGCCCCATCCCTGGAGGGGTTCAAGGCCAGGCTGGATGGGGCTTGGAGCAACCTGGTCTGGTGGGAGGTGTCCCTGCCCAGGGCAGGAGGGTTGGAACTAGATGATCTTCAAGGTCCTTTCCAACTCTTAACTATTCTGTGATTCTATGAAAAGTCACCAAGTTTCAAGGCATTTGATCCTACCTTGGGAGAGGCCATGCTTGGTAAGAGGAAGTAGTGCACCACTTGCTATCTTAAGGCAACTCTCAACTGTATATAGCTGTATACATGGAAGAGTGTGTGATCTAAGAAGCTCGTAGGCTAAGGTGACCACCCTGAACTGATGTCTCTACCAGCTGTTCATTTTTTCCCCCTCCATTTCCACCACTAACAATAACACCAGTTAATTTAATTAAACTCAGACAGCTGCAGACTGTGTGATGGTGAGATTTGTTGAAGAAAATCAAGAGATATTGCTTCATTTCCAGATCTAACTTAAAAAAAAAATAAAAATGAATACTCTCAATTTAGAGTAGTCAATTGTATTCAGAAGGGCTAAAGCGGTGCAGCCCCAGCAATTTGAATGGCTTTGCTTCTGCTCAAAACACACCCCTCCAAAGTCAGCTTCCATGTATCTCAGGTTCTGCACCTGAAGGGAATGTAAGCATTTGAAATAATGGTCATTAGCTGACCTTAAATTAAAGAGTAACACTAATCACTGCAGGATGCTGAAGAACAAGAGAGCACGTATGACTCAGATAAGTTCACCTATGTGTTTAGGGACTCGAAAGAGAAGGGGTTTTGTGCTAACAGGTTAGAAAAACACTATGAAGAACATCCTGAGGGCAAATGACCTAACAATTGTGTCATGACATGTATTTTAGAAAAAATAAAAAGATTAACTGCCATGGTGAGCTAAGTGATCATTTAGACAGTATTGCAGACAAAGAAACTAGTTCCCTGATGCGTTTTTAAGGACTTGAGAACAAAAGAGTCTCCACTTAGACACCAGAAGCATTTGATCCCAACAACCCACTCTTGCTGGGTTCACCAGGTTGTGCCCATATTGTCCTGCTGCTGAAGTGCTGAAGTGCAACCCTTATTGTCTCGATTTACCACCTACCAGTTGGGTTTTCAGAGTGGCTTTAGCGCATTCAAACCAGATTCTCTGAGGAGAAAACTCATCCTCAAAGTCTCCTCCATCCACCTATTAACCAAACATGGAGACAGCAAGTGGCTAAATCACTGACTTGTCCTTCAGACAGGCTCAAACTACATGTAAGATGGCGATATCAAGGGCAAGATTCAGAGGTTCAGAGTAAAATACCCAAACCATTAACAATTTTGATATGGTGATCTATCTGCCCCAGTCTACTGATCTGCTTCTTTTGCACAGGATTACTTTCTGATCTAAATATGGCCACCAGAAAAAAAACATCATTTCTCTAAATGCAGGTTGTATGTTAATAGCTCCATCAGGTCTGTGATCACCATTGGTTTGGTTTGGGTTTGTTTTATTTTCCCCAGAGGTGAATAGAAACTCTCTTGTACTTCAACAAAGTGATAATGTGTGTTCTTCCTAGCAGACGTATACCTGCTCAAGATTCAACAATATGGACTATTGACTGGGCCTCATTTTCCCTAGCAGACACCAGTACTAAGAGAGAGCACAATGACAAGGCTGCTTCTTACTCCAGCAACTGAAATGGTTGTCCCGAAGAATTTTCTTTGCATTTTATGGTTCTAATGCATGATAGATACTTTTCAGAAAACAAAACACCTCGTGTCACAGATCAGCAGAGAAGAAAGATTCCTACCACTGAATGAGCAAGACTGCTGTGGGAATGAGAGGAACCTCTCACAAGACTTAGAGGCACCACAGATTAGGCACCAGAGTTACTCACCCCAGTTTGTACAGGCAGGGGTTTGGAAATCTAAGTTGCATTTTGGCCTTGGGAATAGCCCTCAGTGTCCTTATTACAAAACCCTAATGCACACCTCCATTTTATCTCTCGAGCAGTACTGTAATTTTATGGCTAAACACATCTGGGTTTTCTCCCTCGACAACCAGTCTAGAATTACTCCCACAATACTGCAAAGCCGGGCCATTTCCGATTCTTGTTTCATCTTGTCCATTTTAGTTGCAGCACTGAATCATGTTATCTTCAGACCATATAATTGCTTATCCACATGGAAGGTAAGTAACCTTAGAAGCCATATAATGTGGGATCCACGTGGGGCTGCCTAATGGCAAGGTATCCCCTTGCCAAGGTACCAGGACAGCCCTCCCTGCCACTGCTCCTTGGCATGTCTCCATCTTCAGTGAGTTCTCCCCACATCCCAGATTGGGGATAAAACTCATAAAATGAGCTTATTTTACAACTGAAAAGATCCTGCTTTCATTGTGCCTGTAGCTCTTCTCCTTCTCTTGCACACAGCCTGACAGTCTCACCACCATCCTCTCTTTCCCAAAAAGATTTCTCTCATACTGCCTTAACCCAGGCCTTCTTGGCCATGGGTCTGCAACATGGCTTGACACAAGCTCCATACCAGTTTGGAAAAGCACCATAACACACCTGCAATAGAGGCTTGGGTCCATGCAATACCAGGTGTCTGAACATGTAGCCCCTGATGAAACCTATAGCAGATCCAGGAGATGTTCAAAGATTAGTCAGCAGCAAAACCTGTTCTCCATGATACCTGTTGGCTGCAGCACTCAGTGCTGTCCTAGGAAGCATCATCCACAGGAGTTCCAGGTGAGGACAACATAGGGCACTGTGAGGGCAGACTCCTTCCCATAGCTGCTGTGTGCCAGCCTGCACCCGTGCTTGACCCATTTACAGTTGCCATGGAGAGACTGAAGCTCTCAGAAGTATCTCACCCACCACCCCCCACCAAGTTTCAATGAGATCTCACAGAAATAAATATCTATTCGTGAATTTAAAGGGGAAACGCAACACAGTAATTATCAAAACCCGTTTCCAGTGACCGCTGGCAAACATGAATTATTTGTCAAAGCTGATCTACCATCCTTCATTATCAGTAGGAAGCAGCTCTGGCCTAACCAGCCCCCTTTGTAAGAATCACAGAATATCAGGGATTGGAAGAGACCTTGAAAGATCATTGGGCACAGGTGTGGCACCTTTCCTTTTAAGGCTTTCACCTTTAAAACTGGAATACTCTTCATCTTAATGGTCTTTTGACACAAAAATGGATTAAAGCAGCATTAAGCCGAGAGCCATTTTCGTGTGTCTGTGCAGTGCCATTTCTCTCAAATTTTCTAAATAGGTTGTTCTCCCTCCTGACAGTGAGATTTCTGCCCTCTGTAATTGTGCTGCAGCTATGGCAGCTACTAATGAGGACAGCACAATGATAAAATTCGCTCTCTGGGATGGAAAAGAAGAGCTCAAACGCCCACTTCTTCCGAGTGGTACTACTTGGCAAGGTTTCTGGAAGAACGAAACACTTATATATTAAGGTTCATTGAGCCTGTAGGAAACGAGCAAAACCTTTTCACTTGGGCTTCAGACCAAAGTAAACACTTCACACATTCTAATGCTGGTTGGTTTTCGGTTTTTTTTTCAATGTCTATTCTCTTTTTCTGCCAAACTGTGGGTTTATGGATCTGAACGAGGTATAGAAATGTTAAACTATTGCAATCAACTCTGTAGTCATGAGACAGCACAATTCTGCAAGCTCAGTGGCTGAAGGTAATTTTGGTCAAGCCTCTGATTAAGGATAGTGGCAGCACATAATAGCAATAATTTATTGAACCTACGGCTCAGTGAACAATGCCATCTGTCCTCGTGTGTCAGTGGATGGCCCTTGATTAGCCATTTCTGTGCACGTAGGAGTCCTGTGTCCAGCTCTGGAGTCCTCAACAGAGANGGAGGAACTTGGAACTGGATGATCTTTAAGATCCCTTCCAACTCTAATCATTCTATGATTCTATGATTCATTATTATTATTTTTATTCCCAAACTTCACCCACATTTCAGGGAGTTCAGTCTTAAACTAAACATCCAACCCCACTTGTTTTTTTTTCCACTGAACCTTCTGAATCTGTTGCATTGGTGACAGCAGGTAGAGAGAAACAGGCTACAAGAAAAGGGTACAAAAATCAAGTCATGTGAAGTGCATTAATTCTAAGCAGAAGGTCCCAGGCACAAATGATTCAGGGCTAGCACTCCTGAAGCTAGAGATTGAAACTGTGCTAAAACACATTTTCTTAACACTGAATATAAAGAGGTAGGCAATGTCTTTCATCTGTCCTAGAGAGAGGAAGGTGGCTTGTCCTGCAGGGATGCAGTGCCATCTAGTGATTCCTTCTTTCAAGGAAGAAAAGAAAAACCCACCAAATTACATCTACAGGATAAGAAAGAAAGAAAAATAAAAATAAATAAAACCCAAACGAAAAACCCCAAAAAACAATAACCAAAACCCAACCCAACAAAACAACAAACCAGCCTAAGTTACACCTCGGTGCGGGGGAGGGAGTTTGGCAGGCACCCTGCTCCCGTGACAGGGAGTGGGCATGAAGAGGCTTCCCCCTCACAGGCAATAGCTGTGGGGAGGTTTGGGTTGGAAGCCACTGCCACCACCACCACCTTCTACTGGGACCCAAGGTGCCACCTCGGCGGCTGCTCCCAGGCTCTCCCCATCATCTTGCCAGCTTTGGGCAGGCCAGCACGTAATGACACCCCTGTTTTAAGGGTCCCCAAGACCCTCAGGGGGCAGCTCAGCCTCAGCAGAAGTAGCCTAACCAGCACTTTGCTTCCCAGGGTTTAATTAGCGGCTGCTGTGCTAAGTAGCAGCTTCCAGGAGGCAGCAACACGTCAATGCTGTTACAACCAAGCCTGAAGAAAAGCTGCACTTTGGTGTTGGGAGGAGCATGGCCACCCCAAAGCACTTAAGAAGACCTTCTTTCCACCCCTCCTGCTTCCCACCTTCTGCTCCTCACACAGTTATCTGGGGTTGAAGATACAATTTTTCAGTGAGTGGTGCCCGAGCTCTTCCACAGCTTTCTAGACACCTGGTCCTGTGGTGTTCAATTTGTCCACATTCTCTGTTTTTTCCTGACCAGATCAGGTTTGCTGGTTTGTTTGTTTTTTAATAAAACTGGTGACTGAGACATTAATGTGTGATTCCAAACTCTTGGAGAAAAATATCAAATATTGCCAACTACCCTGTTTTTTACCATGAGCTTTGCAACACTGAAGCTTACTTGTCTTAACTACTTATAGCTAAATCCAAATTATTTACTTCACAGCTGTGGAAAACTACCAAAAATGGGAAGGAAGGGTTTGGAGATTTTCTTTAAGGAAAGTAAAAACAAAATTTCTCAACACAGGAGACTTCATGAACATACAGTGATCTCTGGATCACTGGACAGTTACTATTTATCTCCATCCTTATGAACAACACCACCTCATTCAGGTGTTGGCATGGGTGTCTTCCAGAAGTCACACATTCCCACAAGCTGAGGGCTGGCCTGGATGCAGGGGAATCCCACATATTTCTGTTTCTGCTTCTGTCTGGCCTGAAAAAACCTATCCTTTTGTGTTTCTGTGGAGTTGCCCCAGGCCAGGAGACCACTGGAAGAAGCACATACAGGCACGGACTGGGGTGGAGTTGCATAGTCCCAACATCAGCACATGGCCACCATGTGTGTCCACTGTGTAAGTGGGTGCTGATAAGTGACTACTGACTTTCTCTCATCAACAAATCACTGTTTCATCTTCTTTATTATTAACTGAGAGGAAGATGAGTGAGAAGATGTCTAGGCAGCCAGCCTGGGATTTAGGAGTGTCAAATAACAGCTCCTTGCCCACCACAGACCATGGTGACCATGCATTTCCCTGGCTATATGAGGCACAGGGGTGCTGCCTGGCCCCCACATCCAAATGCGCTCTTTGGCCATGTCCACTCCTTGCTCTAGGTATGACCCAAAAATACTTCATTAATTTTCATTTCCCTTGCCTGTCTTCTTTGCCTGTTCCTCACTCTCCCGCAAAGAAAGACCAAGGCACTTAGAAGGGACCAGAGAAAGGGACCAATAGAGGGCACAAGGCTCTGCCTTTGAGATGAGGGAAGTTAGGAATATTGCCTTGATTTGCAGATGGGGAAAATAAGGACCAGAATTAAAAGGGAATAAGATAACCAAATACCAATCAGGACCTCGAGGTCCTAAGGCAGACAGCTGTGTCTCCTCTGGCAAATGAGTGGTTCCACAGGCAAATTCGGAGTAGTCACCTGACATATGTAACATATAGATAACGAGATACACTAGGCACATCTAATATATATATAAAATAATAGCTTAAGGTAAAGTATGTACCTTTAATCAGGTTATTCCTACCTACTTGGAATTCAAGAAATAGCAAACTGGATCTTCCCCACAGGTTTCCAGACATAAATAACAGGAGATGGTGAGGAGAATGGGTTCTGCCACTCAGTGCAGCCCACCACAAAGCATTCAGCGTGCAACCAGCATGTGAGGGGAGGCACTGCCATTCCTCGGGAATCAGAGGCTGCAACAGGGTTGGCAGTGATCAAGATCAGCACAGGATGGTTTGGTTTGGTTTTGCTCAGTTGTGCTGAATGCACTGTTCCAAACAGCACCATCTCTATCTTGGCCTGTCTAGTAATAGCACCATAAAACCAAAAAATGAGTTACAGCTATTTCCTGACAACTGGAGTTGAAATGTCATATTTTGGGGAGCAAATAATATCCACGCCAAAAATGTCATGATTCACACACACAGAAAAAATGGACTGTTGTTCTGTTTAGAGATAAAAATTAATTGAAGAGCACTAAAATACTGAACACTGAGTTCATATTACTTATGTAACCATATGTACCTATTGCCTTTGTAACCATTAAGAATATTCAAGAACATTAGTGGTACCATCCATTTTCACTTTCATAGCTATGTTTCATGTTGCAAGTCAAAGCCCTGAAGTCATGCATTGCTAATGCTAATATAGCACCAGAGTAAGAGGAGGAAGAAGGACTCCTTACAAACAGAAAGCCAGCATCTAAAGGAAAGTATTCCTTCCATCCATCCATCCATCCATCCATCCATCCATCCATCCATCCATCCATCCATCCATCCATCCATCCAAGGCTGATGGGTGTTTGCTGTCTGTGTGAGGACACCAGTATTAACCCAATACTGGAGAGGGGAGTCTCCCACAAGGCCAGGATCTTTCTCTCTCATTGCTGCTGAAGAAGGAAAGTGTTTGTGAAAGAATTACCAGTAACTGCTCTCCCTTAATCTTTAAGTGCTAAACTGCAATATATGCTAGCAGAAGCTCAATTCCTGATACAAATACCTTTTCCCATTGCTAACATTTTTTTTCCTTCAACTGGAAATACTGTTCTGAAAAATGTAGTTTGCCTGTTGGGCCACATTGTGGTCATGCAGATTCTTAGAATGTCTATTGAAAACGATGGAGAAAACACTTCTCAAACAGTAGAGGAACAGCTCCTGAAGGCTGTAATATTTCAAAGCTGATCTTTGTTCAGCACCTTAGTACCTTAAATTACCTTAAATAATTCTTAAACTCCATAAGGCACATGAAGTGTTCCTTTGCTCTGTTCTGTCCTGGCAAGCTCCCACTTGAACAGATGGCCAGGACTGACACCTTCTCAAAGCATGTGGAGAAATCCAGTGAAAGCCATTGAACAAGAGAAATCCAGAAAACACAACATATGAAGAAGACTTGCACAGGGTAGAATAACCTAGTAATATATAAAAAGCTAGTGGAAAGAGGACAGACATAGTAAGATCTTCCTGTCCATCATGCACGGGGAGAAGACATAAAGACCTTCATTTGCAGTTAAGAGAATTCAGGTTGGATGTTAGCAAAAAGCATTTTATCAGCATAAATAGTGGTACTGGAACAGGGTGCCTGAGAGGCTGTCAACTCTCCACCATCAAAGGTTTTTAAGGACAAATTTAACAAACATACAGGTATAATTACTCTGTCCTGAAGCAAAAGCAAAACCTAGCCAAGTTCATGAGGTTCTTCAAGCCCTATTGTCCCATGAGCCTCTGATATTAAAATTCTAGCCTAGAAAAACATGAGCTTCCTTCCAGCTGCAAACACAGAATCAAATTACAGCTAAATTTCCCACACAGTAGTGCAGATCAGGAGGTACTAAGCTAAGGGTGGTGGAATTAAGCCCAAAAGGATGGCATTCAAGATCATTAAGCTAATGGATTTTAATGTAACACATGAAAATTTCAAGGTATTTTTTGTACCCATTCTATTTTCTCACTTCTGATACATTTTGGTGTTTGTAGCAATAACTGTATTGTCACCTTATTATCCTGGTACCTGAGTAAAGTAGCACAGTGGAAAAAAATATTAGCCAGGAGAAAAATAAGCCAATTTGATGTACCATGTTTGAAACCCACTGATGGAAGGCTTGGAGATCAGTACATTCTTTATATAACTCTGCTTAATAAACCAATTTCTCTGACTTCTGTAGCTAACAGCTCCACACAACTTTCTTTTTTTAACTGGCTAATTTTGTAGATGGTAAGTATATTAATTAAAAATGGAACCAAAGGGTCTAGCTAAACCTTTGATCTTCTCTGTGCCCCAGTTTTCCCCCGTCTGTAACACAGAGATCGCATTTTGTTCAACCCAGACGTCTGCTGGATGATAGTTCATTAAGCTCTGTAGGCTACTTTGCATATCCCCAAATTGCTAAACTGGATCATAGCAGATATTCCAACCACTATTTTAGAAATTAATTCCCATTTGTTGGACTTTTGCTAGAATTCAGAAAATGGCTGGAAGATAGAGTTTTGCCTCCTAGATACACACTATCACCCAGATAATGAGTCTTCCAGCAGCCTCAGTGGGGACAGGATCAGCTCACACTTTCTCACTTTGTCTCCAGGATGTCCAATTCCTACCAACACAACAAGCACCCTCCAACAGGTACCTACTCTTCTTCATTTGTATCCTGTCCTAGGGGAAACCCCTTACCCATTACTTCCCATAAAGCAGGGATGTCCCTTTGTCCATCCATAGGCAGCTTTCATTGCATACAGGGGTATTTAAATGTCCCTTCTATTTAGTGTGAATCACAGAATTTTCACAGTTGGAAAGGACCTTTGAGTTCACCAAGTCCAACCGTAGACAAAACCACAACCCACTCTCTCCTCTGGACACACTCCACCACTCCAATGTCCTTGTAGTGAAGGGCCCAGAACTGAACCCAGTACTCGAGGTGAGGGGGTTTAGTGCCCAATACAGAGGTACCATTCCTCTAGAAGCAGGCCCCCTTCAGGTACTGGGAAGGCTGCTATTAGGTCTCCCAATAAGGTTAACTTTGAATTAACAAAGGTTATTAACTTTGAATACCAGATTATGTTTTCCATTGTTTATTGGCACAACTGAATATTAAAGATGCATCTCTGCTCAGCTAAATTTAAAGTCTTGCCTTCAGGCATAATAATGTCTGTAAGAGTTGCTTGACCCTGTAAGATATTTAAGCATGTACTTAAATTTAAGCATGCAAGTTGTGCTCTGAGGTCAGTCAGAATTTTGTTTAAAAATAAATCTGTGGTTAACTCAGTATCCAGACTCTTTTTTTCCCAAGATGATATAGCTACTATGGCAACAATCAGTAGCATAGCACACGTGGTGAAAGGTGGTGTGTTTTGATTATTAAATGAAGATTCAAACCTTTAGAATTAATCCTTATTTTTGTTTTGCTAGCAGCTAATGTCCCTCCTGTTGGCTCAACAGACCACAATGAGTCTTTATTAGCTCTGATAAGCAGCACCAAGACAACGATCGTACAGCACGCTCTAAAAGACCACTTAATACTGCAGAATAAACAAGGCATTGATTCCCTGTACTACAGCCCAAAGATGTCACTATAGAACAGATATTTAATCTACAAGGACACTATCTTTGCCCTGGTAAACAAAACTTTTCATTCACCTCCTCGAAAATGAACAACTAATAGACTCTATTATGCAAATGCCAATCACAATCAAAGCAGGTATAAGGGATATCCAACCCATGATCATAAATCTATAGCTTTATTGTGTGTGCACAAGATGCATTTGATTTCTATCAATCAGGACCTTGTAGAGCAAAGAACAAATATGGTATTAACTCGTTTGACTGAAGGCAGAGAAATATCCCCAAATAACCAGAAAAAAAAAATAGATAGAAGGAAAGAAGATATAAAAAAAATACAAATCAAAACCGAGTAGGAAGGGAGAAGTTACTGTTTGGCCTGAAGGTCACAGGCAAGTTTGTACAAATTGCTGAAGTTATTGTCTGTGCTGAAAAAACTCAGACTTCCTAAATTGCCAGCTCTCAAGGAGATGGTCTCAAGGCTGGTCCTGAACCACTTTTCAGAAATTTTAGGATGAAAACTCAGTTCCCCAACCATGTCCCTGTGGCTCAGTTGAAACATGGTTGGCCTTTTGCAGCTTCCAGCTATCCCCTCTGCCCTATCAGTGACCGTGCCTGGTAGAAAAATGTCAGATGTCTTCACTCTAGGATCATTTATACCCAGAGTCTTGCTATCACCTGCCATAGGGGTGTGCAGGACTTACATGCAATCTGAGCATATGCTCAGGAAGGCAGCATCAGCAGAAAAAGTGAGGTCCCACATGCTCTGATGCTCTAATTCAAAAGTAAAGCACAGGCAAAATCCTTGAAATTTAATCCAAATCCATCTCTGAGAAAAAGAGGCACACACTAAGTGTCCAAGGGTAGAGCTGAAAAACAATAGTAGGTACTTTTCATAGCACATTCCTGAGGGAATTTGCATTTATTCTGACAGTTTTTATGCAAAAGAACAGTCACTTGTTAAGAAAATAAGTAAGAAAAAGAAACTGGACTGGTCCATAAGTGCTACCTCACAGTGGATCCAGAAAACCAGTTTAACTCTCCTTAACTAATCTACCTCCAAAACAGGGACACATGGGTGGATAATTCTTTTGGCTCTGCCACCTATTTTTGGACTCATCAAACACAGATTCTCATAAAATCAGTCATTTTTTCCTGTTTTCAGCTGATAAAACATTTATTGCTTTTCCCCACAGATTTGAGGGTGGCAGAGCCCTGGCAGAGGCTGCCCAGGGAGGGTGTGGAGTCCCCTTCTCTGGAGACCTTCAAGCCCCACCTGGATGCAGTCCTGAGTGATGTGCTCTGGGCAACCCTGCTTTAGCAGGGGAGTGGGACTGGGTGATCTCCAGAGGTCCCTGCTGACTCTAACAATTCCCTGATTCCTTGATTCTTTCGTACTGCTGTGCTGCTTCATGCACAGTACCTGAGCTTGCCGTGCTTCAGCCAAGCTGTGTTTTGTCAAGCCTGATATCTATGGTCAAATTCATAGTGTTAGACTCAGGTCTCATAAAAGTATGAATGCCATTTCCACTTAAAAGACAGTAGCTGAACTCTCAGCCCAGCTAGGAAGCTGGGAAAAAAAAAAAAAGGACATAACAGGTTTATTATCTGCCACTAGAGATGCCTGAACATTTTGACAGGCACAGGTCCATGTCTATATCAGGCAAATTTCCAGAGATTTGGTGCTTCAAAGTATATCACACATGGATCTGATCTAAAACCAGTCTAAGACCTTAGGGGCAAGAGCCACTCACAGGAGCAACTTTCCTGCTTGCTCTTCAGTCCTTTGTTGTTGTACTTTTCAGGATTTCCAACTTGCAGAGGCAAAGGTAACGTAGACAGGAATATCATGGGGAAAAGCTGAGACCAAAGGTTTTGAATATCAGAATCAAAATCTGCTTGATTTTGAAGTTGGTGAGCTTCAGGTAACTACTGCTTTTAAATTCTTATTCATGTTTTTTAAACATGCCTGTGATAAAAATCAGTGGGGTAAGAGGTAAAAACCAGTATCTCTTCCTTGTCCAGATGAATATGAGAGAGCTGCTTGCAGGGAAACCCTCTTTGACAGGCACATAGCAAAACCTCAGGAAATCGTTCATCACAAACTCCATGTCCCCTGCTTAAAATTAGGGATGTTCTCCCATACACCTTCCACACTTCTCAACGCTTGTAAGGGAGCCAGTATAAGAGCTTGATGTTCCTTTTTGTTTCAACATTAATCAGCTTTTTGCAGAGGTAGCAAAACATCTTCATCCAGACTCTTTTTAATTTACATAAACATTAGATTTATACATATGTAACCAATCATTTTGCACTTCTAAAACTTCAAGCAGTACAAGACTGATGTATCACTTCATATAAGACTGAAATAAAAACCACCTTGTGGAGAGAAGGTGGGGGAGAACTGAGAGAACTTTCCTCTCCTAATATAAATGATCCGTCAGATAAGTTTTCTGCAGCTCTCAACAGCTTTGGTGCAAGAAGATTTCACTTTGCAGTTCAACACTCCTACAACACCCCATAAACTTGGTCCTCCTTGTCATGTACTGCCAAAAAGGCTTATCGCTATCAGAAAATACGCTCAGTCTAGCAAAAATCATGAACATGCACCACTTAAAATTACTTTATTGCTAAAATTCTTTGTGGTGCTTGACAGAAGAGCGATCAAGTGGTCTTAATTCTGCAGACTAATGCAAACTGCTCCTCAAATAAACACCAACCAGGCAGAAAGGAAAATTCATTGCTTGGCTCCGAAGTTTGTGAACGCTGAGAAGGAGAGGAGACCTCTGCGGGCAAGGGGAGTTCCTCAGCCTCCTCCCATCCCATCCAAATCAATCAGCACGACAGCTCCACACACCCTTCGGGGCTGATTTATATTTAGAACTCAATAAAGAATAAAAAATAGCAAATCATACACCCACTCCGCTTTGGGGAAACAAATGTGCTAGTCAACGGAAGATATAAATAATCACACGATGACACAACGAAACGCCTCATCCGGAGGCTGCGGCACAAACTGCTGTCCACCAGCCAGCAGAGCTGCTGGATGTACTCCATTAATCTCTTTTCCAAAGTGATGGATTCTTTTTTTGGGAACTAGCCCAGTTCACCGAGGAGTCATTTTTTACTCCCCCCCCTGGCCCCCGCCCTGAGATCAGTCACCAGTAACTCATCGCTTCTGATCCAGCCAGCCCCTGTTCTTCACTTGTAACTGAGATTTTCCAGCAAGGATACCGTGGCTGGCCTGCAGGAAACACCTCCGAACCCCCTATTCATAGTCTGGGCAGGGTGGAGGAAGGAGAGAGCAGGCAATCAGATACGGAGCGATAGGAAAAGTGTGATCTTCCTTTCCCTCGATAATGACACCATTTTCTCCTCTCAGCTTTAACCTTTTGAAAGCGTTCAAGAAACCACGTGAAAACCCACAGCCCCACGCAATCTAAGCATGGCAGCTCCAAATTTTTAGAGGCAAAGCAAAACCTGTAGTGCTGGGCATGGGTAAATAGGCCAGAGGAAAGCGAATGTGACCACTCCGCTCCAGGGAAGAGCCAGTCTGGGTTCCAGGCATTTCTATTAAAAACTGCTTTTATGTCCCATAAAGGCCTGGAGAACAAGGCTTATGAGGATCGATTGAGGGAGTTGGGGTTGTCTAGTTTGAGGAAGAGGAGGCTGAGGGGAGACCTCATCACTCTCTACAACTGCTTGAAAGGGCATTGTAGAGGGGTTGGTGCTGGTCTCTTCTCACGGGCAATGAGCGACAGAACAAGAGGGAATGGCTGCAAGCTGCAGCAGGGTAGGGTTAGGCTGGACATTAGGAAAAAGTTTTTCACAGAGAGAGTGGTCAGTCAGTGGAATCAGCTGCCCAGGGAGGTGGTGGAGTCCCCATCCCTGACTGTGTTCAAGAGTAGATTAGATGTGGTGTTGAGGGATCTGGTGTAGGGGAGAACTTGTAGAGTAGGGCTGATGGTTGGACTGGATCATCCCAAGGGCCTCTTCCAACCTGAATGATTCTATGATTCTATGATTCTATGATAGACAGACTGGACAGGCTGTCCTGGAAGCGAGAAAATGAGAGTTTCATGTATCCAGTTCTCCTGCTGTGTCATAATTTACCTTTAGGGAATGTATGAAAAAAAAAAATAAAAAAAATAAAAGCTTTATCAGGGACTTTCATGCCCCCTCCCACCCAGCTGTATTCTATACACCAGTCCCTCAAGTGCTCTTCACACGTCTTGTAGTGGTGCTTTTCCATCTGAGGTCCTCTAATGCATTATTGGATTCTTTCTCTGGGTCCATATAGGCTGTTGACTGCACTTACCTTGTTGATAGGGCCACAAAAATGATCAGGGGGTTGGAGCACCTTTGCTGTGAGGACAGGCTGATGGAGCTGGGGTTGTTCAGCCTGGAGAAGAGGAGGTTCTGGGGAGGCCTCAGAGCAGCCTTCCAGTCCCTGAAGGGGGCCTACAGAAAGGCTGGGGAGGGTCTGTTCACAAAGGTCTGCAGTGACAGGACAAGGAGGGGCAATGGCTTCAAGCTAGAGAAGAGCAGATTGAGACTGGATTTTAGGAATGGGTTCTTCCTCTGAGGGTGGTGGACCACTGGAACAGGTTGCCCAGGGAGGTGGTTGAGGCCCCTTCCCTGGAGATATTAAAGGTGAGGCTGGACGAGGCTACCTGGTCTAGTTGGAGGTGTCCCTGCTGACTGTGGGGAGGTCAGACGAGACGACTCTAGAGGTCTCTTCTGGCCTGGACCATTCTATGATTCTATGATTTTATGATTTGCAGACTTTGATGAGGATTGGAGCCTCCTTCTTTATCTTCTGGTTTACGTTTCTTATGCACCTTGGGGAACTGAAACATCCCACACTTAGGGAAAGCACCACCAAAACATCAGTGTGTTATCAACATTTTTCTTGTACCAAAAGACTCAGCAGAGCACTGTACCAGCTGCTAGGGAAATTGCTAAGGAAATTAACTCTATTGCAGGGTAAAGACTTCAGCAAATCTAGCTCCTCATGCTTAGCAAACAGCACAATCAAGCTCAGCAAACAGCACAAATCACACCGTGCTATAACCCTAAGTGATTCATCCCAATTAAAACTTACTTATTTATGGTAAACAAATAATAGCTCTCAACACACACACGTGAAAGGGATGGGAAATCACCATTTTGATGCTAAATCCAGAGGATGGCAGGCTTACCTGTTGGCTAAGCAGGGCCTTGGGGAAACTGCAACATGAAAACTTACTGCAACTTAATGTTTAAATAGCCCTAAAGTCTTGCCTTGTCTATCTAAAGCCTTTGGTGAATCTGGCCCCATAAGTCCCCTCAGCATCACAATTGCTTGCAGACACAAGTGACTGTGTGAGGGCAATAAAACAGACCATGGTGTGGGTTTGTCCTGGTAGAATCCCTCCTGGCATACCCCAAGGAAAGGGAGTCAAACTGGCAACCAGTGCAAACCAGTGAAGCTCTGCCTGTATGTACCAGCTGCAGCTCAAACACCCAAATGAGACTGGAGGTGTGCAGGGACAGAACAGGAAAAAATATGGTGGGTTTATAGGGAAGGAACTGGGATATTTACTACTTTCCAGCTTGTGTACAAAAAAAGAGTGCTCATGTGGCAGGTTGTGCTCTCGGGGAGCTCCTCAGTGGGGTAGAAAAAAGATGTGGAGTTTATTTACAAGCTCCGTTGCTTTCTCTGACCTCTAATAGGAGCAAAAGCAGCACAAAATGAGGTCCAGGCTACAGTGGGGAATTGCCAGAAAATGAGATTTTAAAGAAGAGTACATGTGTTTCTGTACACACCTCAGCAGTTCGCTGTATCAAGCAGAAAATAGGCTGCCACTTCAGAGGTTAAACGAGAGTCATTGTCAGAAAGGAGCCTACAAAGACCCCAGCACAGGACGGGTGTGTGAGTGTGTGTGAGGGTACACACACACACCTTTCTGGCAGCAACACCACTTCTGTCACACCTTCCCAGATCACTTGGAGCCCATCACAAACTGCAGGACCTGTTGTTAGTGGCATAGCTCAAAAACTGATGCTGCCCAATGCCTTTTTGGTGAAAATCACATAGTGAATAAGTCCAGTCCAACCTTCAGCAGTAACACGGCAGCCAGCACCTTTGCTGGCAGCTTCTGACAACACTGGGAATGAGTTTCTTCTTTCATAGAATCACAGAATGGTGAGAGTTGGAAGGGACCTTAAAGATCATCCAGTTCCAACCTCCCTGTCATGGGCAGGGACACCTCCCACCAGACCAGGTTGCTCCAAGCCCCATCCAGCCTGGCCTTGAACCCCTCCAGGGATGGGGCAGCCACAGCTTCTCTGGGCAACCTGTTCCAGTGTCTCGCCACTCTACCAGGAAAGAACTTCTTAATGATATTTAATCTAAATCTCCCTTCTTTCAGTTTAAAATCATTATCCCTTGCCCTATCATTCCACTCCCTGATAATGAGTCCCTCCCCACCTCTCCTGTAACCCCTTTAGGTGCTGGGAGGCTTCTTTCCAGTCCCAGCAGGGCAGAGCTGAGGTCCTACTGCAGAAGTTATCACCTGATCTGCCTCCATTTGTGGAGGAGCAAATTTAGGTCCCTTGGACCATTAAATCTTCATAACTTCCCTACAATTTCCTCAGAATCAGGGGTGGTGGAGGAAACAGGTCTAAAAAATCACAAAGCAAACATTTTACAGTCAGAAAGAAAGCACCACCCTAAAAATAGCACGGAGCCATCCTTTTAAACTACACAGAGCAACAGCAATGAATGCCCCGCTCAGAAACTGTGATTTCAAGGTAATGAGGGTGTTTGTGGAGGAAAGAGTGTGTGACCCTGGCCATATTTCTTCTCCAGAATAGTTGGGGGTGTGCCACGAGTACGTGTTACCGACAGGAGCCACTCCTGATTCCCGCACAGCATCCTCTGCCCTGCCTGGCCACCCAAGGGACAAAGTGGAGCCGCCGCCACCGAGGTCATTCTCTAACAAGCAGCTCAGAGCCCATTTATCGCCCCGAACCTGTGGCAGGGAGCCAGGGGTGCCAAGAGGCAGAAATAGCAGCGCTCCTTTCATCACCCAAGGCGGAGTGTGTCTCACGCCGCACAATGGGGTGCCAAAAGGTCCGTGGATGGGGTGGGGAGGTTCCCTTCACAGCTGCTGGTCCGGGATTGTCACCTTTAAGCAATACTTTCATCACACAACCTAGTGGCTGTCTCTTTACCTTTGCCCCCAGCCCACTGCAGGGGAGGGTTGTAGCTCTAAGTGGAAAGCTCAGAGACGGAGCTACAGATTTAAATGGTGCTCGGCCAAATTTCCTATTGTGATGACCCAAAGCAAAGTAGAGAGACAGGCTGAGTCCTCTCCCAGCTCTGCAGGGCTGGTCTGAGCTTCACAGCCAGAGCAGAGCTGCCCCTGATGGTAGAGAGACATCCATTTATGTCAGAAGAACAATATCCAGCATTCTCCTAGGACCGGAGAACAATTTCCTCATTCACACTTCTCCATTAACAAAGTATGGACCAGCCTCCCCCACAGAGAAATAAGGGTTACTCCCATTCCTGCTGTTTCGGCTGTNCCCCATCCCTGAGTAGGTTAGATATGGTGTTGGGGGATCTGGTGTAGGGGAGAACCTTGTAGAGTAGGGCTGATGGTTGGACTCAATGATCCCAAGGGTCTTTTGCAACCTGAGTGATCCAAGTGTTTTGCACAGAGATCTGCAGGCTCAGGAATCAGACCCCTAGCTATTCAAATCAGGGTAAATTTTTCAGGGCCACATGGGAAAAAAAAAGGAAACAGATTTCATGTGAGGTTTGTGAAACCCTGGGCAACTTCCAGTTTGGTTAAGACAGCACAATCCCAATTTGGCATTGCCTAATGCTCCTGCTGCTCTGACCGTGCGGGGCTTGCTCCATGCATGATCACTGCTTTGAATGATCACCTTTCTTAAATTCAGTTCAGAGAATAGCTAAGTAGTCTGCACATGGAAAAAGAATAATGCTGTGAATTAATCACAGAAATGGTCTGACTTAGCTCCAAGGAACAGAGCTCTTTCATCAGCCATCAAAATCTGACAGCATCCCAATGGCAGCTCCAGCCCTCTCTGGCTGTTTCCTCAAACCAAAAAAAGTTAAGCCCCTACACTACTACTATGGGGGTAAAATCCAAATGCAAATTTAGAGTGTTGCTGTAGATTTGTGATTTTTCCCATCCTGCACAGGGATGAGAGTCAGCAATCGCTTTTTCTTTGTGTGCCTGATTTGACTGCTCCCAAAGGCAAAAGCCTGCTCCACCTGTAAAGTGGTTTTTTATTATTATTTTTCACTTTTCTGGGCTTCACCTGAGTCTCATTCTCTCTTATAGTCTGCTGGTTTTGCAGCTACAAATTCTCTTGTGGTATAAATACCATCTGCTGTTCCTTTCAGGTTTCTTCATGATTTAGAGGTATATAAATGGAGTCACCTACAGTGAAATAAGAATTGGCCAGACAGGCTGCCTGAATTAAAGCAGCCTGACCTCCCTCCTTTCATTTCTACTTTCCAAAGCTTTCACTCTTACTTTTCCTCCCTACCAGACACCCAGCAGCCAGAGTACACACAGCCAACACTTTTTTCCTGAAGTTCCAGCAGTGAGAATTTTCCAGGACACTCAGAGACCACAGAAACCACATTACAACCAAAGTAAAGGAATAGGCAAGAACATTTCAGCCTCCCCCCTCCAGAGCAACTTTCTTCTCCGGCAAGGTTATTCAAGCCCTTCAGGGTAGGACTGCATAAGGAAAAAAAAAACCACCTTCAGCTCCCTTTGAAGACAATATCTTGAGGGTATTAGAGTCTATTCTGTCCATAAATTGCCTCAGCAGCAAAACGAAAACTGCTTCACACTTCCAGATGTAAGATGTGCGAAGAGGCTTAATTAGCCGAAGTTCATATCCTGCTTTGAAGATGGGAAGACCTCTGAATAAAGTGCTAAGAACAGATAGCCAGAATCCATCCTTTCTGGTATAAATATATATAAAAAAAAGGACAACAACAACAAACCCCAAACAAAAAACAAAACAAAACCCCAACAAACAACCAAACATAAAAAAAAACCAGATTGATGTTACACAGAAAATATATGCCAGAAAAATTGTCCAATCATGGGATTATTCAATTAATCAAAGTTTTACTTGGAGCCTAAGGGATTGTTTGGATGCTGTTATTTCCAAGCTGTATCTCAGCTGGGAGTGTGATTTCACTACCTGTTTTTGACAGTCAGCTCAAATGGGACATTAGAGTAAATATTGCTAGAGCACTATGACATTTTCCTCAGCATTCAGGGCTCACAGTTTGGATGTATGAAACACAATATTTCTGACAGCTTCCTCAAAAAGGGATCCTTTTTTTGTGTGTGTGTCTGTCCAATTAGATAGCAGCCCAGCAAAAAAATGCTGTTTCTGAAGCACAGTATGTCCATTAAATAATTCATATCACTGACTAACACTAGTGAAAAACAGTATCTAGGAGCAAAACATGAAGAAGGGAATCCGAGTACATGAAAGCTGGTTTCCAAATATTAATTAGGAAGGAAAGACAGATTGAGCATATTTAGAAATCAGACAGAAATGCATCTCTCCCTGAGTTTTGTCCTTGGATAGAACATTATTTCTAAACCCAGCCAAACCTCGGGAAGAGTGACCTCCCCCAGTGGTGAAAAGCCACACATCTCAAGTGAAGAAGCACGCGGTGCTTTGGTAAACACCATAAATGTTCTTTCCACACTGGGGAAAAGTGGTATTGATCACACCCTGGGAGGAAAAGCAAAGCGAGTCCTAGGCAGGATGCCAGCAGACCCAGGACCAAACCATCAGCTAATGATCAAAAGTAGGCATTGGTTTGTATCAGCTGAGAGGAACATGACCTCCCCTGGACCCTTATTCTTAAAATAAGGGGATTTTATTATTTAGATGAGTCTCTGGTGTTAAGCACTTCAAATAAATAGCAGGTTGGGCTGCAAAGAGCTCACAAAAAATTGTGTTTTCTTTCAGCTGCTCATGGAAAGACACTGAACAGGAAGGTGAGGTCTCAGACCAGAGTAAGATTTATTTTGGAAGCACATGGATCAATAGCTCAGCTTGCCCTTCTTACTGGAGCACCACACTATGGAAACTGCATATCTGAGCAGTTATACACATCCACACATTTAGTTTTTAAACACAAAGCAAAGGCTTCCAGACATATCACCAATGGAGGAAGCAGCCTCAAGCTCCTTGCAGGGGTCAACTGGTTTAGAGGAATCTCACAGTGCTGTAACAGCAAATTTCTCTTGGAATCACCAACACACTCTTGTGGTTTTTACCCCTGTCCCATATGACTAAAAGTCCAGAGACACATTTGATGATCAAAAAAACCCCTCCACACTGTGCATTTGAAAAGGCAAAACTGTCAGCTCCGATAAATAAATAAATAAAAATTAGCTGTAGGAATATTAATATAGGCTATGAAAATATCATTTCCATCTGCAAAAAGCTTACTGCAGTTCTGGGAAGAAAACAGCACAGGAAGGAGATAATTTCCTAATCAAACTTCTAAGACTATCTTATCATAGCTACTCAATGTCCTCTGCATGGAAAACCGGCTCCAGTGTCTCCTTGGAAAAGGGTGACAGCCATTAAGCAGGACTGAAATTATCTGTTTTCAGCTAACAAGTGTGAAAACATGGGTGTTTTAGCACAAGAATCTCAAGCAGAACCCCAAACTGACATTCTGCTTTTTCCACCAACAAATATTTTGGCCCTCCTCCTGAGGACAAAAGCTTGCCTTTTCAGACTGTAAACACAGTTAACTCACTCAAGCCAAGTAAGTGTAAACAAATCCATTATAAAAAATTAAGGCAAGATTAGGAAATGTTCCCTTTATTTACTTTTTTCTTTCTTTTCTTTCTTTTTTTTTTATCAAGTCAGCCCTTGAAAATGTTATTTTACAGCTGCAGCAAATGTGACTTTTGCCTGACTTTTGTGTTGGGTCAGCCAAACTTGAAGAAAACCAAGAAATCTCTCTGTAACTAAGGGTAAACACTCTCTTTAACATGCACGTTTCCCAAAGTAGAAGAAAATTCAATTACCAAAATGGTAGCATAATCTTTCCATTATTATTTCAGGAGCTTAGAGATAATTGGACAAGTTTAGTACCCTGAGAATGAATGCGCGTCCTTACTTCTCCACAGTAAATGATCTATAATTACTTCCATTTCCCTGAAGCCAGGAGATAGCTCTCATTAGCATTACTCTGAAAAGAAGCCTTTTGCTCTTTGGGGGACTTTTATAGGCCCCCTTCATCTTATCTGAGCACTCCATAGCGCCTCTCATACCCAGGGAATTTCATCTTACACATAATGGTGCAGACCCACATGGTGAACTTCAGATAACCATGGTGAAGTTACACAAGTATTTATGCTTCAGTCTTCACCATGGTTTAGACTTTTTATCAGGGAATGTAGCAACAGGAAGGGGGGTAATTGTTTTAAATGGAAAGAGGGAAGATTTAGGTGAGATTTTAGGAAGAAATTCTTTGCTGTGAGGGTGGTGAGACACTGGAACAGGTTGCCCAGAGAAGCTGTGGTTGCCCCATCACTGGAGGGGTTCAAGGCCAGGCTGGATGGGCCTTGGAGCAACCTGGTCTGGTGGGAGGTGTCCCTGCCCAGGGCAGGGGGTTTTGGAACTGGATGATCTTTAAGGTCCCTTCCAACTCTAACCATTCTATGAGTCTATGATCTGTCTCTCACGGACTTGGACTCAGCATCCCTGCCCTCACCTGAGCCAAGCCGTGAGGTCCAAGATATCTTTCCAAAGCCTAGGACAAAGACTGAGTGGTGACAGCCAGGTGAGAAATCTTTGCCTAATCCATCTGACAGGTCACGATTCCGCATCTCCTCTTTTCCATAAACATCACACTTTAAACCACAGGCCATAGCCCATTCAGGACACTTGGGCTCCTTCCTGTGGAAACATTTGCATTTTATAGGAAATTATTAAGGAGATCTTGTCCCAGAGAGAAACACCATAAACCAGGCTGTGCCAGGGACAGGAGAGAGGAGATCTGTCAGGTGTGCTCCACCACCTCCTGCGTTTTAGAAGACAAAATTTGCTTTTCCAAATACCAGCCCAGTAGTGTGCATCTATCTGCTCCTCTGGACTCATCAGTGACACCTGTAATTGCTTCCCTGCATCTCGACACACACCCACACACCAGTTGTCTTAGCAAAGGAGGTGTTGCTGAAGCCAGAGGATGTCAAAGCAGATGGTCCAAGGACTAAAACCCACCCTAGATGGGTTTCTTTTCAAAACTGGGAATCCTTTTCCTCCCTCCCCATCCTTTAAAAGAAATCAGCAATAGATACACAACATGCCAGTAATGCTACATACAAAGGTAATGATTACTTGCATTTTCAACTCATTTCTGAGTCTCCTCTCCAGGATCATTCCGGCTCCCCTGTTAATTGCGAGGATGCAGCACAGCTCATGCTGAGCTCGACCTTTGGGTTGGTTGGGCTGCACTGGTGTTCTCACACCAATTCTTCTTTCCCTCGTGACCTCCAAAGTCCTTTCCAACTGCTCCTTTTCCAACTGTATGTACAGTTTCTAGATGCGTAACTGCCTTTCAGCGGCATTAAAATGCATCCAGTTTACCCAGTTACAATGCTGCAGGATTTCCCTCTCTCTCGTTACACCACCACACCTCACCTACACTGGAAATGTTTCTATAGATCCTAGAACAACAAAACAAGTGCATCCAGGACCCCTAAGTACAAGCATCAGCATCACCCTCCAGGTGTGAAAACAAACGCTCGGAAAGGAGGGGAACAGAATTCAAGGAAGAAAAAGGCCCGGTCACCAGGATTTCCTGCAACTATTCTGGGTCTCTTCTACTCATTATATTTTGCCTTCTACAGCATAATTAACTACTAACTAGGGTGGAGAGTGAGACCCAGGTCTTTTTCCAGCCTAGGAAAATGTCATTCCTTTTTCATTTTTCACTTTCTCACCACACAGTAAAACCGTAGGCTTATTACAAACCTTGAAGCCAAATATTTAGATGCTTCTGGTGATATCCCTTCTAGAGCTGAGACAGGTTTGGAGAGAACATCCTCCCAGACCGGGGAAAAACTTATCCCTCAGCCCTGAGGACAAGCCTGACAGGCAAGTCCTCAGAGTTCCCCCTCAGGCTCCTGCCACCCTTATTTTTGTTTTGTTTCTTCTTCTTTTGTTGTTGTAAGAGGGACAAGAGATCTGACTCTACCCGTGAAGCTGAATCTTAAGCTTTCTAAAGTTTTAAAACCGAGAGCCAAGCTTTTAAAACTAGCTTAACTCACATTCTAGTTGTGCACATTATAGTTAAGTTAGGCGTGAAAGTTCCTTTGACCCAGGGTGTCGAGTCTGTTTTCATTCCTGGGAGTTTAACAAACTCTTTTTGTTTTGCCTGAGTTACAGACTCTCTGGGGAAAGGGACGTAGCCTGATTTGAATATAAACATTAGAAGCGATGTGTCTCCTCTCCAAAGTATGGCCAGAGTCACCCTAAGCAAAGCTGCTTTCAAGCATTATACAATAGCTAGATACAGACATAAAAGTGACAAGAAAGTAGCTGAAATAGAACAAAAATAACCCTGTGCTAATTGGGGGCTGTAAAGTGTGGGAAATCTACTACAACCTACCCATCTAAAGTAATCATCTCACACCAGCGAGATAATCTTCTGGTGTTGAACAGAACTGTACTCGCTCCGTCTGTAGGAATTAACAGATGGAGCAACTCTTTGGGCTTTACGTAACGGTAATTAAACAAATCCTCACAATGGCCACATGATTTCATGCACAAGCCAGGGCAGTCTACAAAAATAAAAGCTTTGCTGTTGGATTGGAAAATTCCAAGCCCGGAGAGCTCTGTGAGAGCTGTCAGACTGATGCCTTAGATCATCCTCCCTCATCCTCCAGGACATCCTCTACGGGACCGGGAACAGAAAATCCAGAAACAAAGCAGCTGCACCAGGCATCATTGTTGTTCAGTGGTTCCCAGTGACAGGACAAGAGACAATGGGCACAAGCTGGAACACGGGAAGTTCCATTCAAATATGAGGAGAAACTTCTTTGGGGTGAGGGTGTCAGTGGCTGTCCCCACCAATAGCCCCCTACAAGCAGTTTACACTCTCATGTCACCTGCTTCACAGCAATGAGCACCAGCATGTCACCCTTTTCCAGGCTAAAGAAGATGGAGGTGGGCACGTGAAACGCAAGACTTACCCAGTACGACAGGCAGGACAAGAAACCTCCCCACCAGGTAACACACACATGTGGAACTGCTCATCTGTGGAGTACTGCGTCCAGCTCCGGAGTCCTCAGCACAGGAAGGACATGGACTTGTTGGAACGGGACCAGTGGAGGCCACGAAGATGACCAGAGGGATGGAGCACCTCTGCTGTGACAGGCTGAGGGAGTTGGGAGTGTTCAGCCTGGAGAAGAGAAGGCTCCAGGGAGACCTCATGGCAGCCTTCCAGTATCTGAAGGGGCAGCAGGAGAGACTGGGAAGAACATTTGACCAGGGAGTGGAGTGATAGTAAAGAGGGAACAGTTTTAAACTGAAAGAAGGGAGATTTATGTGAGACCTTAGAAAGAAATTCTTTGCTGTGAGATGGTGCGACCCTAAAACAGGTTGCTCAGAGAAGCTGTTGGTGGCCCACGCCTGGAGAGGTTCAAGGCCAGGCTGGATGGGCCTTGGAGCAACCTGGTCTGGTGGGAGGTGTCCCTGCCCAGGGCAGGGGGGTTGGAAATGAGACATCATCTCCATAACCCTCATCTGGGGCTCCTGCAGAGCTCTGTCCCCTCCCCACCTACTACTCCACCTCTCTATAAAATACCTCGCATATCTTGGGCCAGAAACACATAGATGACACACAGGCCTTTGTCTCCAATACATGAAAAATACACATAAATCTCCCATCACATCTAACACCAAGCCAAAATCAACACCTGGAAGAAAATTCAGCTCATTAAAAGTGAACCTAGACCAGATCCAGGTTGGGGGAAGGAATCCATCCAAACCTACTAATTGTGTAATGTCCCATCTGCTGTTGCTGAAAATGCCTGCCCTGCAAACCAATGAAGCGTTTCACAGCTTTTGGGTTCTTTTGCTCTCTCAAACACGATTTGTTAAAAAAATAAACAACAAAAAAACCATCCCACAAATAATTGGCAGAATGAAACATGCACTGATATAGCTCTTCATTCCCTTCCCAGCAAAACGAGTGACTGGAGGATAAAAAGCCAACAGAGGTGTTCTGCTGCCACCACATGGTCATGAATAGTCTTAGGCAGAGTTTTAAAATCGTAGAATCACAGAATCATTTAGGTTGGAAGAGAGCCCTTGGGATCATCGAGTCCAACCATCAGCCCTACTATAAAATGTTTGTGCTTCTTCAGAACACACTGATTCATTTTTTTATGTATTTCCTTAACTCATCCCCAGTTGGGGATGCTTGTTCCAAACCCATCAGATGATCAAGGTCCCAGACTGCTTGGCAGGTCTGTCCTGCAACTGGGTTGGATCCAGAGATGTCAAGGTTCATCATGCATTCGGGCCTCTGGCTACACTGTTTTTGTAAGGTATTACAGCCCTGCATGTCACAGTCCTACACCCATAAAAATGTTATAAACTGTATTAAAAAATAAGGTTGCATTTTCTATTATGCCCAAATCCCTCTCTGTATTTCCTCTCCAGTGTGCAGAGGAGCAGCAGAACAATTTGCTACTCCATTCTTTCATGTCTCATGACTAATAATTTTTCACCAGTTTTTTTTGTGTCTGAGAGGTTCCTTTTTTTTTCCCCCCAACAACTGTGAAGAAAACATCCAAATGATTCATTAGCCCTTCTCAGAGTACAGGCACCTATGAAACTCCACGCAGCTAAGCTTACTGTGAAATTCAGCTCAAAACTTGAAAAACAAATCCTGGAGTGCTGCTGTAAAAATTCTCTAGCCACTTAGCCATCTCAGGGCAGGGGGAGCAAATGTGTATCTGAGTTTCTTTCTCTTTCTGTGGAATGTGAAAAAGCTTATACGATATTTCATTACAAAAAAGCACCTTAAATCATAGACTCATAGAATCCTATGGTTGGAAGAGACCCTTGGGGTCATCAAGTCCAACCATCAGCCCTACGCCATATCCCTCAACACCACATCTAATCTACTCTGAAACACATTCAGGGATGGTGACTCCACCACTTCCCTGGGCAGCCCATTCCAGTGAATGAATAAGGGAGAGCTGCCAATGGGTTTAGATTTTGGAGACAAGCATTTCCAACAGTTAGTTGTCTTGGGAGTCACTTCCAGTCTTTATTCATGAAGAATGCCACTGCCCGTGATGCAGCCAAATCTTTGTTCAGGGATGTAGAAAACACCACCATGGAGGCCTAGAAGTTGACAAAAGGCTGTAATTTCAAAACAGTTAGAGAACAATCTGAGGATGATTCAGCTGCATACCATAAAGCTGGTTATAAATAAAACATTTATTGTCTCTGTGTGTCATGAGAACTTCAGGACCCCGAGGTTTAATACCACTTAATAGATTAAAGGTGCTGCCTCAGGCACTTAGTGTGCTGTGGCATTAGTCCTCATCCAACACCAGTGAAGTGGGGTATGGATTGGTAGGTGGACCACACTGTTTATAGTAGAAATGGGCTGATTCCCATTACCATATCAGCCTCACAATGTGTTTACCCACTTTGTCCCTCAAGGTAATTCACCAACCACAGGCATAGTTATGTATCATCCTTTCTCCAAACTGCCTTAGAGGGAGAGATTTTTGAGACAGGAAAGCCTTAGGATCCATAAGATCAGCAAGTCATCTGTCTTGGGATGGGTTGATTGTGCAGTCCCCACTGACCTCATTTAACATGAAAGGCTGCATCTAACTTTAGCATTTGGGATGACTGTTTTCAGCTGTCATTGATATTACTTGATCAAAGTTCAAGGGAAAGATGGCCACAATCAGAATCTGTATTTCAGAAAGACATTTATGGTAACACAAATTATTGTCATTTATTTCACCCTAAAATACTTTCATTGACATATGTCAGTGCTTTATTGTGATGGTTTTGACCTCAGTGAAGAACTCATAGGAATCCCTTGCTCCTTCCCTTCCTATGCCTGAGGCTTTCATCCCACCAAATGGCAAGTTTAGATCTCTAATGAGCCAGCAGTTGGTCCACACCAGTCCAGACTGTAGTCTTCGTGCCACCCGATGTACGCGCCCCACGTTGCTGGACCACACAGTGGCTGCCAAACCATATTTCACACTGTTGGCCCTCTCGATCACTTCTTCTTCCGTATCAAATGCTACCACACATGTCACAGGACCAAAGATCTCCTCTTGCATGCAACAAGACTCATCCTTGACTTCAGTAATAACTGTGGGCAACATGAAATAGCCTTTCTGGTTGCCAGTTGGGAGAGCCAATGAATCCACTCCTTCACCACAGAGGACTCTGGCTCCTTCAGCTTGGGCTTTCTTCACGTAGCTCCTTACCTGTGGAAGCAGCAGGAAAACATCACTGCTAAAGGACACCTAAAGGTTCACCTCTGCAGTCTGGGCACACCAGCAGGAGCCCAGGAGCTATTCTTAAAAGGATAAGGTCCCTGGTGAAAACACAAGTGGTTCCATAGCCTCCTTCCCTTCTTCCAGGAGCTTGGGCAGTTTGCCATGTATTCCATGCCAGGGTTCACCCATTTACTTCATGGGATCAGTAATATTTTCCTACCTCACAGGCAGGCTCGTTAAATGTTTGCATGCCACTAGGATGATGAAGCCATGAATGCTACAGAAGATCTCATCAATAAATAATTAAAGCTGTTTCCATCCTGCCGCTATCACATGCTACCTTGAACACATAGGACATGCTGTTGATCTGCTCCTGCTGTTCTGAAATCATTGCCTGGTTTCTCTCCCTGTAGAAACACCACAGAGATGCCACCCAGCTTCTTTCTCTTGATTTCTTCTTTTAACCACCTTGGTAGGTTCAACTCGGAAGTGCTCTGTGGTGACACAGACCTCGGGAAGTGGGTGCTTCTACCACTCTACTTCAGAGCAGGTTTGGAGAACACGCTGAGGTCTTGGGAAGCATGGAAAAGGCCTGGATTTCTCTCTCACCCTGTGGTTTTCTTGCTTATGCTGATTGTGTCAGAAAGTTCTGGGTTGTGAGCATCCGCTTTCCTCAACTCTGTCTGACACCATAAAAATCCATTTCATTGAAGTCTGCTAAAGCAGACTATGTTTAACTGTGCATCCTCTCAGCTGCCCTCCACACAGATGCAATTCCACATTGCTGCAAGCAGTCCTAAGTAACTGTGTGCTTGTGTTCCCCAGAACTTGCCAGAGTGATGTAAAAAGAAGACTTTTACCCCATTAGCTGCCTTATTAGGCAAATAAGTGAGCTGAGCAAATGCAACATTAAAATACATGAAAATGCTGCTGAGCTCTAAGATGGATTAATTCAAATTTGGGATTTAACCATTTTGAAATAATTCACTTCCATCAGAAAGAAATATTTTTCATCAATTTAAATTATTTTGCCAGGGAGTAGATTTTTCCAGAGTAACCATGTGATCCCAGGCCACAGAAACCTTGTAAAAAAGATACCATATAGTGGCATTGAATCATCATCCCTCAGAGCCTGTCTTGGAGAGGACACAGTCCTTTCCATACACCCCTGAAATCACCTTTCACAGCCCTCTGAAAGATGAGATGAGATCATGTAAACTCCCCGTCACATCACCTTTTCTAGATGCTCTTTACTGATGAGCGCTCCCACGTCGACTGTGGGATCTGAAGGGTTCCCAACCTTCCACTTCTTCGCCTCTGCCACAAACCTCTTCAAAAACTCGCTGTATATGCCCCTCTGAACAAAGATCCTGGAGGTGCAGAGACAGATCTCACCCTACCAGAGGGCGGGGAGGGGGAAGACAAAAAGAAAAGCAACAATATCAGTTCGTATGACATTGTACTATTGACAAGTCTTGGGAGTCTCATGCCAGAAATAAGGCTTATGTTGCAACACCCTCAGGAGAGCAAGCTACATTCACCACCACTGCAAAGTAGGATTTTGCCCAGATTACAAAGGAAAGGAGGAGAAAAAGACAAAAGTACAGTAATGGGATTGTGCAGCCACTTACTAGGACAAATAGATTTGATTTTTCATTGATTATATGTTGCCTTCTCTGATATTTTTCATAGGAAATGTGATTTCCAATTCTGAATGATGCCTATCTTCATTTCCTGAAAATCTCTCTATTGATACCAAGCTATTTTTCTTTACATTTGCCCTGATGCAGTTTCCTGCCTTTGGTGATCTCTCCTGAGGGTGATGATGAGAGAACAAAAACATTGGTAGAATTTGGGGGGAAAGTCTCCAAATTTAATTGTTAGCAAATAAGCAAGCTTCCCACTTATTTTCAGGGTGGGAATTCAAGCAGCTGCTTCCTGGAAGGATAAGCAATCTATCTATTTTGAGAGGGATAACACCACCTAGCCATCTTCTGATGGAGAGCACAAGGAAGAACCCTTTATTATTTTGTTTCCCTGCTTATGGAAAAATTAAACCTTTTTTCATATTTTTCTACTTAGGATTTGCTCACAGCACAGGATCTCGAAACAGGCCCTGGCAATGTAGGATTTGGACCCCAAGGATATGTGCACCCCTTGTTGCAAATGGGGTTTTATAGGCTAGAGAGGTGGGAGGCACCTGGTTGGCAAAGCTGGACCTCAGGGTGGTGGGGATGCATTGGCTCAAGTCAGCATCGTCGAAGACGATGGCGGGGTTCTTGCCTCCCAGTTCCAGCGAGAGCCGTTTGCAGTGCGGGGCGCTCTTCTCCGTGATGCGCTGGGCCGTCAGCGTGCTTCCCGTGAAGGAGATGAGAGGCACGTCAGGGTGGCAGACAAGGGCTTCTCCTGCCTTGGTGCCCGTCCCAAACACCACGTTCACGACCCCAGGAGGCACCCCTGATGGGAAGAAAATTACACAGTCATGGCGCCCTCTCCCTCACTCTGCCGGTCTCACTGCACTGTGGTTTGTCCCTGAAGTTAGAAAATTACCAAGAACTCTAGGGTGACAAAGATTGACCCTTAATTGATGTAGTGGCTGAAACATACGATTGGTGGATGAGAAGCTCTGCATGAGCCGGCAGTGCACGCTGGCCGCCCAAAAAGCCAACTGCATCCTGGGCTGCTTCAAAAGCAGTGTGGCCAGAAGGGCGAGAAAGGGGATTCTACCCTTCTGCTCCTCTCTGGTGAGACCCCACCTGGAGTACTGTGTCCAGCTTTGAAAGGACATGGACCTGTTAGCTGTGCCCAGAGAGTTGTGATTAATGCGGTGGAATCTTGTTGGTGGCCAGTGGTCACCAGTGGTATCCCTCAGGGCTCAGTTTTAGGGCCAGTCTTGTTTAATATTTTTATCGACAATCTGGATGAGGGGGTTGAGTGCACACCCAGTAAGTTTGCAGATGACACCAAACTATGTGGGAGTGTTGATCTTCTTGAGGATAGGAAGGCTCTACAGAGGTACCTGGACAAGTTGGATTGATGGGCCAAGGCCAACTGTATGAGATTCAATAAGGCCAAGTGCCAGGTTCTCCATTTTGGTCACAACAACCCCAAGCAGTGCTAAAGGCTTGGGGATGAGTGGCTGGAAAGCTGTCCAGCAGAGAAAAACATGGGGGTTGTTGGTTTAACATGAAACAGCAGTGTGCCCAGGTGGCCAAGAAGGCCAGCAACATCCCAACTTGTATCAGGAATAGCAAGGCCAGCAGGAATAGGGAAGTGATGGTGCCTCTGTACTGGGCACTGAACCCAATCACCTCGAGTGCTGGGTTCAGTTCTGGGCCCCTCACTACAAGAAGGACATTGAAGTGATGGAGTGTGTCCAGAGGAGAGCTACCAAGCTGGTGAGGGGTCTAAAGAACAAGTCCCATGAGAAGAGGCTAAGGGAACTGGGGCATGTTGAGTTTGGAGAAGAAGAGGCTGAGACGAGACCTCATTGCCCTCTCCAGCTCCCTGAAAGGGGGTTGTAGAGAGGTGGGTGCTGGCCTCTTCTCCCAAGGGAATAAGGACAGGAGCAGAGGAAATGGTCTGAAGTTGTGTAAGGGGAGCTTCAGATTAGATAGTAGGAAGAATGGCTTTCCTGACAGAGTGGTCAGGCACTGGGACAGCCTGCCCAGGGAGGTGGTGGAGTCACCATCCCTGGAGGTACCTAAGAAACATGTAGATGTGGCACTTGAGGGCATGCTCTAGTGGATGAGATTGTGGCTTGTGTTTTTGTCTACAGTTGGACTCGGGGATCTCAAAGGTCCTTTCCAACTATGAAGATTCTGTGATTATGCGTCCAGAGGAAGCCACAAAGGTGATCAGAAGGTTGGAGCACCTCTTCTGTGAAGACAGGCTGAGAGAGCTGGGGTTGTTCAGCCTGGAGAAGAGAAGGCTCCAGGGAGACCTTCCAGGGAAGGCTCTTGATCAGGCCCTGGAGCAATAGCATGAGGGGTAACAGTTTCAAACTGAAAAGTGGGAGATTTAGATGAGATCTGAAAAGAAATTCTTTGCTGTGAGGGTGGTGCTACCCTGGCTAAGGCTGCCCAGAGAAGCTGTGGCTGCCCCATCCCTGGAGGGATTCAAGGCCAGGCTGGATGGGGCCTTGAGCAACCTGGTCTGGTGGGAGGTGTCCCTGCCCATGGCAGGGGGCATGGAACTAGATGATCTCTAAGCTCCCTTCCAACCCAATTCATTCTATGATTCTGTGTTTAACAACTCAGGGCAGGGTCGGGGCTCATGGGGTGGGGGGGGAGGGGATGTGTGCCAAGGGTTAATAGAGAAAACAAGTTCCAGTGATGAGTCAAGCTTTCCTGCTATCCATCACCAGAGACCCAGTTTTCAGTCATTCAGGGAAGAAGAAGTTGTGCTCCCAGTTCCTCTTAATAGTGCACCAAATACAGCCACGACACAGGCACTGAAAGCTCATTCTCACTCTTTTACACCCTCGTGGTTCCTCTGCTGACACCACGGACATAGGACATCCTTAAGTGGAGTGCTGGAGCAGGGAATGGGACCCAAGAAGACTTTTCATGAGAAGATAGTGGAAAAAACATCTTGGAAATAGCTGGGGTTGAAGAGATGGCATAGCATAGGGACAGGGAGAGCTTTTCATTCTCCAGGTGCAACATTCAGCTACAGTTAAGAGTCTTTCCTGGATTCTTTGAACACTTTATGATTTCTACACCAAAAATGGTGCACAGACGAGCAGTTCCACCCCATTCCCCCACCCACTCTACTCGAGACCCACTCGAGACTTACCTGCCTTCTCCAAGAGTTTGCACATCATCCAAGCTGTGACAGATGTCATCTCACTTGGCTTGGCAACCACAGTATTTCCACAGGCAACAGCAGGAGCTATTTTCCAGGTCAACAAGTAGAGTGGCAAATTCCAAGGGCTGATTAAACCAGCTAGGGAGCAAAAGCACAAAGGGCAGGATTTTAGTAGGCTGGGACAGAAAACTCCTCTCTCAAAACCTCAAGCAGTTTTACACCAATTCAGATTTATGAAAGAAAATGTGGCTGTGGCTTTTACTTCCAGAAAATTGTACGACAAATTTGCCCGTAGAAACTTTTATCACAGGCAGATTATTTTAAGAGATTTGTGCTAATGGTCTTAAAGGCCAGACTCTCAGAATAACTTCTGCTGCTTCTTCAGGGCATAATCTTATTTTCATAGCATGCCTCTCAGTGTTTTGGAGGAACATTAACCTAACAATTATTTACATCAACTGGTCTGTGGTAAAACTCCCTGTTGGCAAACAGCAAGTTCAGGTAATGTGTTAGCTTGGATCAGTCTCGCTTTCTGTTACTCTTTAGAGCTTCCAACCCCTATCCTGGAGTACTCACACCTTGAGGATTGTGTCCAGTTCTGGGCACCTCAACACAAGAGAGATTTGGAGGTGCTGGAGCAAGTGCAGAGGAGGGACACGGAGCTGGGGAAGGGCTTGGAGAATAAATCATATGAGGAGTGATTGCGGGAGATGTGTTTTGTTTGAGGAAGGAGAGGCTGAGGGGAGACCTCATCACTCTCTACAACTGCTTGAAAGGACATTGTAGAGAGGTTGGTGCTGGTCTCTTCTCACAAGTAATTAGCGATAGAACAAGAGGGAATGGCTTCAGGCTACAGCAGGGTAGGGTTAGGCTGCACATTAGGAAAGAATTCTTCACAGAAAGCGTGGTCAGACCCTGGAATAGGCTGCCCAGGGAGATGGTGGAGTCTTCTTTTGTGGAGACATTCAAAAGCCTCCTGGACACGTTCCTGAGCAACCTGCTCTGGGTGGACCTGCTTTGGCGGGGTGTTTGGACTAGATAATCTTGAGAGGTCCCTTCCAACCTCGTAGCATTCTGTGATTTCTTGTCAGCCTCGCACAGCCACTGTATTTCTGGAGCATTAGCAGCATCTAGTGGCTGAGTTCAGCAATTCCCCAGCTAAAAGCGGTTTATATTTTCCGCCGTGTGCACCTCAGTCACAGAGGGTGAAATGCAACTTTGCAAACCAGTAATGATCCCCTAAAGGGCTCCGAGTCTCCCAGCAGGAGCAGAAGCTCGGTGCTTCTGGATGCCCTGCTCATCCACAGTAGTAACATCAAGTTCCCCACACATATATGTACAAAATGCAAGAGAAATATTGAGGGTGAGAGCTATCCAGTTAAAACCTACAATCAGAGCATGATCTGGGTTGGGAGGGACCTTAAAAATCATCCAGTTCCAACCCCCCTGCCATGGGCAGGGACACCTCCCACCAGGCCAGGTTGCTCCAAGCCCCATCCAGCCTGGCCTTGAACCCCTCCAGGGATGGGGCACAGCTTCTCAGGGCAACCTGTTCCAGTGTCTCACCACCCTCACAGCAAAGAATTTATTCCTAATATCTAATCTAAATCTCCCCTCTTTCAGTTTAAAACTATTACCCCTCATGCTATCGCTCTTCAGCCTGATCAAGGGCTTTCCCCATCTCTCCTGTAGGGGCCCTTCAGATACTGGAAAGAAACAGATGCTTTTGAAGGTGTATAAGCATTCTTTTTACCAAGAAGCAGCAAACGCTAATTTTTTTTACAAAATCAGACCAGTTTAGCAGACCAGTCACGTCTAGCAAATGATCCAGAGGCACTAACTGACTGAGGGACCTGGGTCTCTTGAGCTTGGAGAAGAGGAGACTGAGGGGTGATCTCATTCATGTTTATAAATCTGTAAAGGGTGAATGTCAGGAGGATGGAGCCAGGCTCTTCTCAATGATGTCCAATGACAGGACAAGGGGCAATGGGTGCAAGCTGGAACAGAGGAGGTTCCACTTAAATATGAGAAAAAACCTCTTTATGGTGGGGGTGAGGGCACACTGGCAGGGGCTGCCCAGGGAGGTGGTGGAGTCTCCTTCTCTGGAGACATTCCAAACCCGCCTGGATGCATTCCTGTGTGACCTGCTCTAGGTGTTCCTGCTCCGGCAGGGGGATTGGACCGGATGATCTTTCCATGTCCCTTCCAATCCCTGATAGTCTCTGATTCTGTGAACTGTTTTTGAAAAGCCCTCTTTCTTTGTTCAGCCACTGCTCAGGCAGATGCTCTGCCAAGCTTTGCAGCATTTTGGGACCACCATACCGACTCCCACGGGTGCCCGTGAGGTGTAGTGCACGCAGCCCACGGTTGCCATCTCGGTGCACTCTGTCGTGTGATGAAGGATGGAAGAGGCAAAGAACCGGAAGTTGTACACGGCCCGAGGGATGTCCACTGTTCTGGCAAAGGTAATCGTTTTGCCTGAAATAAAAACAAGCAAACTGCTGCAAACTGCTGTCTTATCATGGGCAGAAACAGCACTTTCAACTCTGCTCTCAAAGCTGATTCCCATTGTTTGGGGGAAATCTTCTGTCCTGTACCCAAGTAGTCCATGGCACGTTACAACCGTAGTCAATAAACAGCTCTCCTGTACTATTGCATTCCAAATATCTAACAACTAACCTCAAAGTCAGCAATTCTGAAAAGCAATGATGCCCCAGAAATCCAAAAATCAGCAACTTCTGCAAAGTCCATGCACATCAACTAACCCCAGTTTGCACCAACAGCTCATACCCACTAAAAATTTGGACCATATCCTCCGGTTCAGTGTGGAAGATAAGACACTCTACATTGGAGATCAACAGTTCCAATTTTTACCCTGATCCTTCGACTCTGCTTGTGCAAATGCTTCCAGGTCATGTTCAATCAGGTCTGCCAATTTGTTCAGGATCTGAGATCTTTCCAATGGACTTTTTGAGGACCAAATTGGGAAGGCAGCTTTGGCAGCTTTGACAGCGGCTTCCACCTGAAAAATCAAGAGTGAGACAGTGAATATTAATGGAAGGCCTTTGAAAGAATATCAATCAATCAGCAGATGAACTCATATTTGAGAGGCTAATGAATCCAGGTCACATTGCTGGGAACACCTCATCTCTTCAGAGATGTGACTATTGATAGCATCTCCATTTTCACTCCTCAAGACACTACCTCATAACTTTAGACAGTTTCTTCTCTTGATACTCAATTTCAAGGTAACTCTTGCCTTTCTCTACATTCCAGCAATTTGTGGGTAATCCTCAAGGACTGGAGGAATTGCTGGACTGGTCAACTGGCTGCTGGCTGAACCCACACAGAACCTTGATTCTCGTGGGGGAAAGTGCAAGCATCTTCCAGAGCAAATCCAGCCTCAGTCTAAACATCCACGGTCCTTGTAACACAGGACTTCAGCTACTGCGGGCAATGATAGAAGTATGGGGCTGGGGAAGGAATAGTGACACTTCTGAATAGTGGCAGAATAACAGCACTTGTCTGAAGCAGACCAGGCCTCAAAGGATTGAAGTTCACCAAAATGCACTCTTCCATCAATCATTTCCTTTGGGCTCCTAAACAGACGTTATCTGCATCAACTGGTGGTTTGTAAGCAGTCCCTTCTCACTGTCCTTTACCAGTCTAAAGATGTTTACTAACATCCTTCCATATTTTAATTTACTGCCAAATGTCCTAGTTTTTCTTTCCTGTGTATCACTTCTTCATTTCTTCCAGTGTATAGCGTAGGCATCAGGGCGGGCTCTTAGCCAAAGCTGTCTTAGCTGGTTTCCCATCATTTTTCCTGCTAAGTTTCTTCAACTTTTGGAAATATGCCCAAGTCAATAACTAGGAGGATGCTGATGTAAGATTAATCAGATAATTCTGTTCCACATTGCAGTCATTGAAGACTCCTGTCCGAGACAGGCTGAGAGAGTTGGGATTGTTCAGCCTGGAGAAGAGAAGGCTCCAGAGAGACCTTAGAACCCCTTCCAGTCCCTAAAGGGGGCTCCAGGACAGATGGAGAGAGACTCTTGATCAGTGAAGGGAGCAATAGGACAAGGGGTAACGATTTCAAACTGAGAGGGGAGATTTAGATGAGATCTGAGGAAGAAATTCTTTCCTGTGGGGGTGGTGAGGCGCTGGAACAGGTTGCCCAGAGAAGCTGTAGCTGCCCAATCCCTGGAGGGGTTCAAGGCCAGGCTGGATAGAGCTTGGAGCAACCTGGCCTGGTGGGAGGTGTCCCTGCCCAGGGCAGGGGGGTTGGAACTGAGAGATCTTTAAGGTCCCTTCCAACTCTAACCATTCTGTGATTCTACAAAAAAAAAAGGGATCTGAGCTTGAGGACCAGAATGGTACTGATACTGGTGACAAAGTCCTACAAGGTCACACGGGTCACTGGCCAAGCTCAGACTCCGACTGTTGTTCGACAGCCTCAGGTGCTGAGGGTGCAGGCTGGCAGCCACCAAGCTCCTGGAGCAGGGCCAAAGCAGGCCTGGGAAAGGGGAACAGCAACTTCTCGAGCGAGTCAGGCGAGGGTGGCACACTACCCTGAAAAGTTTCACCCTCTGTGGAACCTTACTACCTTCATTAATTAACTTGTTCTTCCACCCTCCCGTCATTAGGTGCCATTGTGGTGCTGCTTCTCATCTCTCCTCTCCTTTGTGGCTTTACCCACTGGGTTAGGTGCATCAAGAGGGGGACGGTGTGCAGCTAGGACTATCTGCATTTGTAACCCTCCAGTGGGTTTAGAATAAGGAAGATGTCGCATTTTCACAGAGAGCAGAAAAGAAAATCAGCAAAGGAAGGAATGAAGCAGCAGCAAATTGATTTGAAAAAAGCAAGAGGGGGAAAAAGAAAAAGGAGAGAGGTTCGTACAGAAGAAGTAAGAGAGCGTAGAAAGGTTAAACAGTTACTTAGTTTGACTAGCAAAAACCAGCAAAGAAAGTTGAGCCCTAAAGAAAAGCACCCGTAGGAATTCAACTATGAACTCGTGTGTCTGAAACACTTCCTTCTGCTTTCCTCTTCTGCACAAGACAGAGAAACAACACACAATCCAGACCTATCATTGAAGATTGGTGCCAAAACACCCCAAACTGCCCTCAGGACATGAGGCTGTGGCCTTTCAGTACTTACAGGGGGCCTACAGGAAAGATGGGGACAACCTTTTCAGCAGGGCCCATTATGAGAGGACAAGGGGTAATGGCTTCACATGAAAGGAGGGAAGATTTAGACTAGATACAAGGAAGAAAATTTTTACACTAAGGGTGGTGAAACAGTGGCCTGGGTTCACCAGAGAGGTGGTAGATGCTCCATCCCTGGAAACATTCAAGGCCAGGTTGGACGGGGCTCTGAACAACCTGGTGTAGTTGAAGAGCTCCCTGCTTATTGCAGGAGGGGTGGACTAGATGATCTTTAAAGGTCCCTTCCAACCCAAGCTATTCTATGATTCTATATTTGCTTTCCCAGTGGATAATGCACAGGGATCAAGGCTCTTTAGAGAAGATGGTGATCTTTTTAAGGAGATATTTGTCAGGACCATTTAGCCCTCACCAGCCTGTCTTTTGGAGACACAGGGCAACCATTCAGCCTGCTTTGGTGCTGCTCTTTGGGATTGAAGACATCCAGCTAGGGGAAAAATTAACCCCTGAAAAAACATTCAATGTTTTTGGCTGGTGTTAAATTCCAGGGTCAGCAACAGATCCTCTGTCTGTCGCCGTTCTGCCCCCTAACTCTCCATTAAAATTAGTCAAGAGAAAAAGAAATCCAACAGGACATTGACCCTTGCTAGAAACCAGCATCCTGAGTTCTTTGTTGAACCTGGGTCGAGAGGCTCATTTCGAAATCGGCAGACACCCTCTAAGTGATTGCACTTTTCTCCTGCAGCATATTCCATCAGCCACCAGCGGATGCTGGCTCTTGCAGAGCCCAAACCTCCTGTATAGCTGTTATAAAGGCAGGAGTAAAGCACCTGATGAGTTTTTGGGGTTTTTTAACTGTGTTCCCGCTGCTACACACAGCCACTAACTCAGAAAGCTGAAAGAGAAAAGCCATTGCTCTTAACATATAGTTGAGCTATAGCTCCAGAATGGCCACCAGCCTTTTTTGTTAGATTTCTCACATCTCTCTGGTTTTAATGATTTTGCAAATGAATGAACAGGAAGATTTGCACCTGCACATCAAAGAGAAGTCTTTTCAGGCATAATTAGGGCTGGAATGAACTTACACAGCTGTATTCTAGCAAACCCAACCTGTTACACTTTAACCCTTGGTCTTCAGCGCCAGGCAAATATTTACCCAGGTGAAATTACAGTGCAAAGGTTTCTGCTGAGACAAGCAAAGATAAAAGATGTCAACAGGACCGAAATGGCAGCGAAGGGGACAGCTACACAGAGTAGCAGTTTGTTTTAGAAAATGTTCTGAAAATGAAAATGCTCTCTACGCTGTTTGTCAATATTTGCCAAGCCCTTCAGGCTCCCCAAACTTCTCCAGTCATTTCTCTCCTCAGTAAATCTGAAACCCTGTCAGAGACACACTTGTAGGTCCCTTCTAAGTAGCATCAGTGAAACTGCAGCTCCCCAGACGAATGTCACGCTGCCCATCACGTATAAGGTAGCAGGGGACATTTGTCCCAGCAGGGAGAGAGCCCAGCAGAAGGAAACACCACATCGACACGGAGGACAAGCGATGTTAGAAGGAAACGTACGCTCATCACCGTCACTTCATCACCTCCAACACCAAAACCAGAGAGGTCTGGGAGCTTCCTTCGGGGAAGAGCCAGCAAGCCAAAAATCCTTTTAAATGACAACTGCAAATCACCGAGCCGCATTTACCTGCACACTAAACGTGCCTCTAAGTTTATTTACAGAAGAGATCAGTAAACCTTTCCTCCCTTCCAGGTTGTTTATTCTCCTGCCAGCCTGAGCATTGCTGTCAGCTTCTGGTACAAGACATCTCCCGTGCGAGCTGAAGGAGCTCAGCTGAAGCTTTGTGCATTAACGCCAGCTTGGGATCCAGCTTGTACCTCTCTAACGATAAAAAGTGAAAAAAAAACCCCAACAAAATAAACACTATTCGCTGCTGCAGCACCAGATTCCCCAGCGCTACAAGGCAATCAAGAACTTACTCATTTGAGCATTAAAGTCTTCAAGGCTTTTTCTGTTCTCTCACCTCCAGCCTCTCCCACACAGGCTATTAACGCTCCGTTCTGCGCGTTTAACGTCGCCACCTTCTTCTTTGTGCCTTTGGACAGTACTCACCTCCTCTCTGCCACTGTCGGGCACCCTGCAATAGACATCTCCGGTGGACGGGTCATAGGAGTCTATGTAGGAGGAACAAGGGACAAATTTGCCAGCTATAAAGTTCTCCAGCACTAAGAGCGGCTTTGAGTCAGCCGTCGTCATTTCCACCTGTGATTTTGTTGTTGTTGTTGTTTTCTTCTTTCTGGTGTTTCTATTTCTTCCCTGTGAGGTACCAGTCCAGATGAGAGGTTGTGTGTGTGTTTGCAGAGCCAGCCTGGACTCCTCCCCCTCACTCTCCCTCTTCTTCCCTGTGGCGCTCGCTCGGGAGTGGGAATGGACCCCAGCAACAACAGCAGAAAAGAGGAAAAGGGGGGAAAAAAAAATAATTACCTTTTCTGTGACACTCGGAGCCTTTTCCAGGAGTTGAAGCAGGGAGGCAGGATCAGGGAAGACGTTAGAAAACAGCTCCTCTCCCTCTAGAGGAAGTAAAATCATAGAATTGTCGAAATTGGAAGGGACCTTTAAGATCATCGAGCCCAACCACCAGCCTGACTGATAAAAAAAACAACCCACCACTAAACCACGTCACTGAGCACTATGTCAACCCTTCTTTTCAATACCTCCAGGGATGGTGCCTCAACCACTTCCCCGGGCAGCCCCTTCCAAGGCTTCATAACCCTTTCAGGGTAAAACATTTTCATGATATCCAATCTGAACCTCCCCTGACACAACTTGAGGCCACTTTCTCATGTCCCATCGCCTGTGACTTGGGAGAAGAGACCGACCCCCATCTCTCTACATTGTCCTTTCAGGGAGTTGTAGAGAGCGAGAAGGTCTCCCCTCAGCCTCCTCTTCTCCAGGCTGAACACCCCCAGCTCCCTCAGCCTCTCCTCATAAGGCTTACTCTCCAGACCCCTCACCAGCTCTGTTGCCCTTCTCTGGACCCACTCCAGCACCTCACTGTCTTTTTTTGTGGTGAGGGGCCCAAAACTGGACACAGCACTCAAGGTGGGGCGTCACCAGTGCCAAGTAGAGCACTGAATACTGAAGGAGGGGAGAAGAAGAACGGTTTGACAGGAAAATGTCTCCCTATACCTGCTTTTCAAGCTCAAGTCTGAAGGAAGACATTTTGCACCAACTACACAAAACAATTCAAGCCCCAAACAGCAGGGGCTGGCCTGCTCCTTACCATCTGTAGATATGGAGCACAGACAGCACGTCTGCAGCTTGTTTAATGCTTTGTCACCAGTAATACTTCCCCTTGTAACCCCAAAAACAATGGTTATGCCAAAGCCAAAATATTTTAAACATAAGAAACTATCTTCTCTTTCCACCAAGTTCCCCAAGCATCAAACAATCCAAGCAGCCAAACGGCCCTTCAGTCCAAAACAGCTGAGAAGCACGATCCCACCTGGTACATTGTCAATAATCCAGTATTTAAGAACGAAGCAAGACACTGATTTTCATGCTTTCCCTCCCATAGGTATTCCAGAGGAAGGCACCTTACTATAGAAAAGCCTATGACATATAAATGGGGGTTTTTTTTAGCAATCCAGGAACCTGAACTGCCCAGTAACAGCCGTCTCAAAGACACTTCTCTCCAGGAGAGAATGCTGAGGATATCCAACCACTATCAGATCACATCCCACCTCCTGGCACTCCAGAAATATTCAAAGCACTACATGCACTTTGGAGAGCCAGCCACACGATGACACCTGGGAGATTGTGACAATCAGCAAATCAGAAAGCTTTGGCACCTTACACCACTGCTAAGCCACCACATTTCCCATGGATCAACCCATAAATGTATTTTGATCCAATAAAGGCGATATGTGTTTTGTTGCACAACAATGGATCATTCATGCACCAACCCAGTAGTGCCTCTGGACAGAGTTCAAATCAGGGCTGAAAGGGAGAGAAGTCGTGTTGAAACTGGATTAGGCAACACCTCTGGCTCTCCCAAGCTACAAACAGGGAAAGCACAAAGTACCTTTTCCAAAGTCAGGGGACACCGAGTCTCAAAATCTAGTGCAACCATGTATGAGATGGCTTATCCCAGGTTCACCCCCTTCCACGCTTCCTTGTCCACAAACACCAGGGAATTTACTGAAGTCTTCAAACTGAAGACACGTTCTTCTGCCTGTAGCACTCCAGCTGGCCCCCAACTTAAAAGCCACCTGAACCTTTTCCAGGTTTGAAGGTCAGTTCAAGTGGAACAGGTTCAAAGCAGGAGCTTGGTGGGATAAATCTCCGAATTCCAACAAGTGCACTGACACCTCAGTTGACACATGGAAACCACTAAGTATTTAAATGTAATTTCTAGATTATACAAAGAAATAACAGTGATCATTCATAAACTTCAGTTTTGGCAATAGCAGTTTTCAGATAGAATCATAGAATGGATAGAGTTGGAAGGGACCTTAAAGATCATCCAGTTCCAACCCCCCTGCCCTGGGCAGGGACACCTCCCACCAGACCAGGTTGCTCCAAGCCCCATCCAGCCTGGCCCTGAAAACTTCCAGATATTTCAGACTCCTAAGATTTTACAAAAGTAATTTCCACACAAAGCATTGCTGACACTTCTACAAATGTGCATGTGGTCAACAGTACAATCCATCTGTGTGGTCAAGTGCAGGGATCTGTTGAACTGGGGCTAAAGCATGTAAGGGCAAAAACAAGTTACCTACCAAAAAAATACACGTGGGAAGAGTAGGTTTGGACCATACATGACTTTCAACTAAATAACTTCCATAGGCTTTTTGTTTTCTTTACTATGCAGGGCACAGCTTTACTTCAGTTATCTCCAGTTACTGATGGACTGGAGTAAAATACTTCAGTTCCTTCCTACAGGCTACTAACTAGGCTTCCAGTAGGGCTGTCTCCACCCTGCACAGGTCACAGAAAGATCATAGAATGGTCCAGGCCAGAAGGGACCTCCAAAGGTCATCTAGTCTGACCTCCCCGCAGTCAGCAGGGACACCTCCAACTAGACCAGGTTGCCCAGGGCCTCGTCCAGCTTCACCTTCAATATCTCCAGGGAAGGGGCCTCAACCACCTCCCTGGGCAACCTGTTCCAGTGGTCCACACCCTCAGAGTAAAGAATTCCTAAGATCCAACCTAAATCTGCTCTTCTCTAGCTTGAAGCCATTGCCCTTCATTGTCCTGCCACTGCAGGCCTTTGTGAACAGACCCTCCCCAGCCTTCCTGTAGGCCCCCTTCAGAGACTGGAAGGCTGCTCTGAGGTCTCCCCAGAGCCTCCTCTTCTCCAGGACGAACAACCCCAGCTCCCTCAGCCTGTCCTCATAGCAAAGGTGCTCCAACCCCCTGATCATTTTCATGGCCCTAATGATATGGGGTTAGAAGGGATCCCTGGAGGTCATCTAGTCCAAACCCCGTTCACCAAAGCAGGTCCACCCAGAGCAGGTTGCACAGGAACGTGTCCAGGTGGGTTTTGAATGTCTCCAGACAGAGACTCCATCACCTCTCTGGGCAGCCTCTGCCAGGGCTCTGCCACCCTCACAGGAAAAAAGTTCCTCCTCATGTTTAGATGGAAATTCCCATGTTCCAGTTTGTGCCCGTTCCCTCTTGTCCTCTCACTGGGTCCCACTGACAAGAGTGGCCCCATCCTCCTGACGCCCACCATTGAAGTATTTATAGGTGCTGATCAGATGCCCCCTCAGCCTTCTCTTCTGCAGACTCAAAAGACCCAAGTCCCTCAGCCTTTCCTCATAAGGGACCTGAAGTCCTCTCAGAATTCCTATGGGAAAAAGAAATAAATTAGATCTTCCAAGATGTAGCAAAGTGTGTGTGTCCTGAGTTTGTGCTGGCGGTGGCAAAAGGGCCCTCTTAATGAGTTTTGAGGTTTCACCTGCCCTTTACTGAAAAGCAGGAAGGAGTCACAGGCTTGAGCAAGCCCAACAATCCTGAGATTAAACTTGGTTTTTTTCTTCAAAAGAGCACCAAATCTGGATGAAAGAGATGTGTACGCTCAGCAGTTGCACTGAGTAAACTGTGAGAAAAACTGAAATTATTTCCACAGAAAGATAAGTGGCATGCCAGTTTCTCATTTTAACTCAGAAGTTTCAGGGTAAACTTCTGAGTTATGGAAAGTTTAGAACGATTTAACACAATCTAGAAGCCTTTCAATAACAAAACCCCAAGGAGACAAAAATTGTATTCAGACAAATGTTATTTTATTATTCTTGTAGTTTAAAAAATAGAATTAGCCAGTGTTGGCACAGCTTCCACTACACAGCAAAAGAAAACTTCTCTTTTTTTAAATAAAATTTGGGAGAGGGAAAACAAACCTGGGATAATACGACACGCCATTCTCTCACAGCCAAAGGAAGAGTTCTTTTTTCTCCTTGAATACGCATTCAACTCAAACCTCAAAATACCTTAGACCAATAAAGTTACTTTACTGAATTAATGTGCAGCAAAAAGTCAAAAAGAAGAGAAGCAAATCAAAGAAAAGATGTAAACGATTTCTGTCTGGAAGTGAGGGCTTTGTCTCATGATGATTCAACACCTTGTTTCTCTAATTCGACTTTCTAAGGTTTTTCCACCGGGCTCTCTAAGGGCTAAATTCCACATGGAGAAACACATGAGATTCTGGAGATGGAGAAGTGCAACTTGAGCAGTTCTTTGTCAGTTGGCATCTTGTTCTGCAGCGGGAGGGACCGATGAAGGGCTCCCCGGACATCCCACGCCGTTGAACTTTCGTCATCATCAGCTTTTTATCCCCAATCGATTGCACGTGTTCCTTCAACTGAAGTAACTGGATTCTTAAAACAGAAGGCTGGATACCCGATTGCACTTTGGTTGGACGGTGGAAGTTCTGGCACCACTGTCATTCTTTAAACTAAAAACAGAAGGAAATGGGAAAAACAAAGAAGCCCACCCCCCCCCATGGTGAAAAATGAAGTATTAAAGGTAAAACGATCACGGGTTTTTTTGCCAACATGATATAAATAGCTGTGTAAAAAATAATAACTCCTTTTGCTCTGAAATCCTCTGGAACGAGCAGTAAAATAGCAATTTCCAAATAACAATCAAAGGGTTATTAAGTCCCCAGTTCTGCATCACAGACCTTAAACAGGTCCCCATTGGCTTCGGGTTAAATTCAGTGAAAAACGGGTGCAAGATTAAAGCCCTAATTCTGGATCCTTTTTAAGACCGGACAGATTGTCGAGAAGATTAAAGCTCCCTCAGGGCCAGAACCTCTGACACCTCGAGCATCATTCCTGTGCACACAGGGAGAAGCCAGAAATTCTCACGCTCTAGTTCCAAGTTTTGACGTTAAATGACTCAGCTTTCAGTCAGTTCAGTACCGGAACTTGGTTAATGTGATTAAACTGCTCTTCCTCAGGCCTAGCATTAGGACTTAAAGTTCTAATTAAAAAAAATCTTGCTATGATTTTTTGGAAGTGACAGACAGAGGAACATTCATATATTTGTTCCTAATAGACAGCAAGATGTTTATATTTAGGCCCAAAGTCTTTGCTTCCTCTCACCTACAAGGGATCAAAAAACTTCTACAGGCATTGGTGAGAATTAAATGAATGATTGTCTTCACTGCTAACACAAAAAAGATCTGGGACCCAAACTAGCTACAATAAAAATTGGCAACACTTCTTATTTACTTATTTATGAACGACTTCCAGCATATTTATACAGGCAGTTACATTTCAGAAAGACCTTGTGGCTGTGTGCTCTCCCTGCTTTTCCCCCTCTTCCCCACTGTCCCCCAGTTCCCACTCAAGCCATAACCATCAGGGGGAGTTGTGTTCATAAAATCAGAATTGTTAGAGTTGGGGGGGACATTATAGGTCATTCAGTTCCACCCTCTGCCCTGGGAAGGGACACCTCCCACCAGACCAGGTTGCTCAAAGCCCCATCCAGCCTGGCCTTGAACCCCTCCAGGGATGGGGCAGCCACAGCTTCTCAGGGCAACCTGTTCCAGTGTCTCACCATCCTCACAGCAAAGAGTTTCTTCCTAAAATCTCATCTAACTCTCCGCTCTTTCAGCTTAAAACCCATACCCCTTATTGTATCACTCCACTCCCTGATTAAGAGTAGGTTCCCCTTCAGAACCCATAGGTTCCCCTTCAGATACTGGAAGGCTGCATTAAGGTCACCCCAGAACCTTCTCTTTTCTACGCTGAGCAAACCCAACTCTCTCAGTCTGTTTTCATAGGGCTCCAGCCCTCTGATCATCTTCATGGCCTCCTCTGGACCCATTCCAACACGTGCATGTCCTTCCTGTGCTGAGCTCTCCAAAAGTAGACACAGCTTTGTTGCACCTGGACTTTGGGGGATGGCTGACAACACAGCTAAAACACCGTCTGGAGTGGAGACCTAGATATTTTGTTCCCATAAGAATATGACTATAGGTCAATTATCTTACTCTACAAATAGTGGAAAGCCCAGGAATCCTTTGAGTTCTGTTGTATGGCAGGGGCTGCAGGCCAGGATCTGCCCTTTTGTGAGGAGGCTCGCTTAAGGTTCGACTCCTCAAGGTTGAGAGATTCCTTGCCACAACAGATTCTCAGTAAGTGACCAAGAGCATGCTAAAACTTTGAAATCTTAGCTAAGTAATATAAAGGATTGATAATCCTTTAGATATAAACCGTTGACCAAGCCTGGAACTAGGACTGGATCCAGGTGCACCCAGACTCCTCTCTGAGAAGGAGTTTAGAAGGCAAGGGGGTCCTTTCTGAACCTCCTGACTCAATGGGAGGGTCTCCCTGACCGTGTCCTCTCTGCAGTAAATAATTGAGTGTACCTTGAGTGTATCTCATAAAACACAATCACATTTACTACTAATTTTGTTAAATCCCTCTTTCACCTTAATAAATATTTTACTACCTCTCTCTTCAGAGTGAAGTTAATCACCCTGTCTGCAACAATGTCAGAAGAGTGAAGGGTTATTTTTTAACTCAAGGGAGGGGAAAAATGTATAACATGCAAAAATGCTGAGCAAACTGATTTTTGCTCTTAATAAGTTGAGCAGAACTGTGGCAAGTTTTCCTCACATCTTGCTGAAGAGCTGTCTCTTCTTTCTTTTTCAACAGAATAAATTCACTTTTTAGGCCAAAGGGTGCAAAACAGGTCTTAAAACTAAACACTATGTGAAAATTTACACCGTTCCTTTACAGTATAGGAAATCCCTTAGGAAAATGTCATACCTCTGTGACAACTCCTGCAGCAATAGTGGAACCACTGTAGCGTAACATAAACCTCCCAAACTCTTTAAAATCTTTATACAATTCTAGAGGAACAGGTCTTTGAGTCTGAACTTCTATTAGAGCATTCTGTCCTTTAGTCAAGCACCTGCAGGAGAACGAGCAAAAAAACCTCCATTATAAATAAGCACGTGCATAAATGAAAAGGAGAACACTGAATACATGGGTAAAAAAAAAACCACAAATCAACTTAAAAAGCCAAAAGTATGATGATCAAGCCTGATTTGAAGTATAACCCAAGCCACCAGACTGAAAATTCGTTTGCCTGGAGCATACCTTTCCTGAGTTTTCTTTAGAAACTTCTGGAGAAGGGCACCCACCACAACATTTAAGTGTTGTTTAGATGTGGTGTTGAGGGATCTGGTGTAGGGGATAACTTTGTAGAGTGGGGCTGATGGTTGGACTCAATGATAGAAAGGGTCTCTTCCAACCTGAATGATCTTATGATTTAGCAAATTCTTTTGAAATTTATTCTCTCATTAATACCTGCCTTTTCATGTCTAATAGAAATTGAGCCAACAACTAAAGAGCCAATTCATTGTTCTGTAGAAGTCATGATTTTTCTTCCCATTACCTTCCAGCAACAGTTTCAGCCAGGCAATTGCTGGAAAGGGATTGTTCTGCTAACGCTGTACGTATCAAATAGCATTTCTACCCAAAAGCAACTTTGAACAACTAGAGGGATGTTCCCAGTTTAACTTGGATGAGAAGACTCCCCAGATCTCTTTTGCTCTGACCCACTGTTGAGTCCAGTTCCATTTAGACAGTAACCCAACTCCAGAATTACACCAAGGAGCCCATGCTACTACATGGAGAAAAGAGATAATAGAAAAAAATCAAATAATCAAATCAAATCAAATCCTTTAAGTGCAAGGCCAGGGATCTAGGATTGACTCCCAGTTCTGCAAATGACCTTGGCCAATTCATTTTACTTCTCGGGTGCTCAGCATTTATCAAGTGGGCAGGGGGGTTCTCCACTTTGTAAAGCCCTGAAATCTAAACACAGAGCCAACAACGAAAGCCTATTCTTATAAACACATTATTGCTTCACAACAGAACCTGCGTGACACACTGTACATTCATCAAAAGTCAGCCCACTCCTTGCATAATTATTAACTACTCAAAACACTTACTTAGGTTTGCTCTTTACCACTTCTCCAGTGCTTTTGTGCAGGACACTCAATAGTCTTTTAATAGTAGCAGGTTCACTTACAGTTTGATAGTGTAAAAGCACCTAAAAAGATATTATTTTTTGCAGTTATTAAACATTCTACAATCATCAGAAATCCTAGGTGTTAATACTTGGAAGCATCAACTACTTTTAAGACTGATTTTTTGAAAGAACTGCTTATAGAAACTTGCTCTCACGGAAGTCTCTGCTTCACATTCAGCAGCTCCTAAACTTTGTGATCTCTACAGATACGACACAATGGTCATATAGTAATGCACCATAAATACAATTTCCATTCCTAAGCCTTTTGCTTTTGCCCTTTCAGTGCAGTTCTGTAGCATGAACTGGTGTTTTATCTATTTTAAAGGGTACCTTACAAAGATTCCAGTTAAATATGAGGAAAAATTTCTTCACAGTGAGGGTGAGGAAATACTGGAAGGGGCTGCCCAGGGAGGTGGTGGAGTCTCCTTCTCTGGAGACATTCCAAACCCACCTGGAGGCGTTCCTGTGTGACCTGCTCTGGGTGTTCCTGCTCCGGCAGGGGGATTGGACTGGATGATCTTTCAAGGTCCCTTCCAATCCCTGAGACTCTGTGATTCTGTGATTATACTCCTACCAAGGTGTGAGCTCTCTGAAGAACAGCCCAGCCTGACTGTGGTGGAACTCACCTTCTCTGAAAGGGCTCAGCTGTGGATTAAAACCCAGTAAAAAACATGCACAAGCCACTGCAATAGCCCCATAAATTATCTTAAAATTACAGGAGTCTGATTCCTCTGGATGGACAGACCCTCTTCTGGTCACTAAATTCCTCTACATATTGGGGGGGGTGTTGAATATTGGGAGAAACAACCCCAAGCAACCTGTAATGAAGATGGGAACTTTCCCAGAGACTTACAGGAAATCCTTTAGTGACTGGAACCTCAATATTAAAGATGAGAACCCGAGCTCTGAAACGAGTGCAAACTTTAATGGGCTCCTTGGGATCACAGAATACGCAGCCCACACTGCAAGAGAGGAGAACAAGAGAAACGTATTTACCTCCTCCACGTACAAATGTGAATCACTGCACTGGCAAAAACTAAGTACTGAAGACAAGCAAAGCAAAGCAAAGACCATTTTACTACAACCTGGGTGGGGAAAAAACCAATAATCAGGAACACCGTATTAAAGCCCGTGATAAAATTAATCACATTTAATTAATTCCTAGACGATGTCTACGGTATTTTGTGGGTATGCATGAAGAGGTCTGTCTAGTTCAGTGAACTGAACGTCCATGGCTAATCAGTTTCTAAAAATGTCACTGTTTCCTGTGTGTAGGTACTTTGAAGAATCAAGACTTTCATTCAGAGGTTCATCGTTCCAGACCGAGAGCGTAAAACACCCCAAGGTGCCCAAAACGGCAGCGCTGCCGCCTGTCACTCGGCTGCTCCGTGGATAAAGGAGCATCACCACCAGGACTTGCAGAACTGAAGCTCTCAGCAAGCACTCATTTCCAAAAAAAAACACCCCCAAACCCCTGCGTGGAGTCAGAAGAAACCCACCTCCCGTTACAAGTCAGTAAGGTAGACCAGACAGGGCTTTCTCATAGTGGCTATTTTTAACCACCTAAAACAAAAAAGGGGAATTAATGCCACCCCACCCAGAAAAACGTGACTGAAGAGAACAGCCTGATTGGATGTATACATCAGACGTAATCAAATTGCATCAGTATGAAGAGGACTTCAACCTTCCTACGTTTAGCTTGACCTGTCTCCAAAGGATGAACGGCATCAAGGTAACGAATTGACTCAAGCCTTCATTCAACAAGTGGAAGACAAATTTCCCACCTCCTCCCCCCCCCTCTAAACTTACCACAGAGAATCACACCCCATGATGAAATGGCAAAACACAAAAGCCTGTGTTCTTCCCTTAAAACCAGAGCAGAAATCTGCAAACCTCTCAAAGCCAGGACTTTTTCCAACAGGAATTTGGTGTCTGAAGTCCCACTGCAACGTAAATAAGCTGAACAAACTATGGACCTAATTTTCCAGCCTGACCAACAACTGCCACTCACCTAAAAGCCTGAAGCCAATGCTTAGTGTGACACCTGTACGCCGAGATTTGCTGCGTCTCACTGAGCGTACCAGGACGCTCCCTCCCAAAAAGAGGGTGGGCAAAACGTTTACCAAAGTAAAAGTTACGAGCAGCTAAACGTGTGGAATAAGCAGCTCCCCCCAGTTCCACCTGTCCAGATTTACTTGTTGGTACGCCTGGAGGTGCTTTCTCAGAACGCTCTGTGAAGCAGTCAGCTCTGCAAAAATAACTCGTGTCTGATTTAGCCGGAAGGATCGACTTAATTCAAGCCATTAAAACCCCCAAAGGAGGGTCTCGAGGACAAAAGGCTTTGAAGGTTCCCAGTGTCAGCACTGGGGCAAACGAAGAGGACTAACAGCATTCATCCTTCTGAGGCTGCCGTTGTACGTGTAGCAGATGTTTCCAACGTCCGTACGGGCAAGCCAGGTGATAGGCATCGCTTCGGTTTTAAATATCCTGGTAGCCACATCATTCTTCAAGTAAACCACTGATTGTTCAATGTAANACCTCCCCCCCCACCACCACCACCACCACCAATACCCAGCTTTGGTGAGGACTCTCCATTCTCTCACCCCACCCTGCAGAAGAACTTGGCTTTGTTTAAGGCCGAGGAGGAGAACCTGGCACTTGTCACCCGGGGCGGGTGACGCAATCCTGAAAACGCTAATATCTCCGTATCTGCCCCACCCATCCTCTGAGGCACACGCGCACCCCAGACCGCATCTCTCGCGTGCTTTAATGGGACTATGTCAACTTTCATTTACCTTAAGTGGGTTTGCTGACTCTTTCATNGCTGCCGCCGGTCACTCGGCTGCTCCGTGGATAAAGGAGCATCACCACCAGGACTTGCAGAACTGAAGCTCTCAGCAAGCACTCATTTCCAAAAAAAACACCCCCAAACCCCTGCGTGGAGTCAGAAGAAACCCACCTCCCGTTACAAGTCAGTAAGGTAGACCAGACAGGGCTTTCTCATAGTGGCTATTTTTAGCCACCTAAAACAAAAAAGGGGAATTAATGCCACCCCACCCAGAAAAACGTGACTGAAGAGAACAGCCTGATTGGATGTATACATCAGACGTAATCAAATTGCATCAGTATGAAGAGGACTTCAACCTTCCTACGTTTAGCTTGACCTGTCTCCAAAGGATGAACGGCATCAAGGTAACGAATTGACTCAAGCCTTCATTCAACAAGTGGAAGACAAATTTCCCACCTCCTCCCCCCCCCTCTAAACTTACCACAGAGAATCACACCCCATGATGAAATGGCAAAACACAAAAGCCTGTGTTCTTCCCTTAAAACCAGAGCAGAAATCTGCAAACCTCTCAAAGCCAGGACTTTTTCCAACAGGAGTTTGGTGTCTGAAGTCCCACTGCAACGTAAATAAGCTGAACAAACTATGGACCTAATTTTCCAGCCTGACCAACAACTGCCACTCACCTAAAAGCCTGAAGCCAATGCTTAGTGTGACACCTGTACGCCGAGATTTGCTGCGTCTCACTGAGCGTACCAGGACGCTCCCTCCCAAAAAGAGGGTGGGCAAAACGTTTACCAAAGTAAAAGTTACGAGCAGCTAAACGTGTGGAATAAGCAGCTCCCCCCAGTTCCACCTGTCCAGATTTACTTGTTGGTACGCCTGGAGGTGCTTTCTCAGAACGCTCTGTGAAGCAGTCAGCTCTGCAAAAATAACTCGTGTCTGATTTAGCCGGAAGGATCGACTTAATTCAAGCCATTAAAACCCCCAAAGGAGGGTCTCGAGGACAAAAGGCTTTGAAGGTTCCCAGTGTCAGCACTGGGGCAAACGAAGAGGACTAACAGCATTCATCCTTCTGAGGCTGCCGTTGTACGTGTAGCAGATGTTTCCAACGTCCGTACGGGCAAGCCAGGTGATAGGCATCGCTTCGGTTTTAAATATCCTGGTAGCCACATCATTCTTCAAGTAAACCACTGATTGTTCAATGTAATAGATATAAAGCTTTTCATTAAAAACAAACCGTTACTTAGACTGAAACCCGGTTTTGCTCACTTGATTTTGATGATATCCATGCCGGTCAAAGTGAGACTAACGTGATCCCCCGCTGCAGCCCAATCAACTGGTTCATCGTGCAGTGTGATTCCTGGAAATGAGTAAGAACAGAACCTCACAGTGAAGTACCTAGGTTCTGGGCTACAAACAAACAGTTCTGTTTGGGCCATTTGTGCTTCATCAACCATTACTCATCAGTTTTCAGTATGAATGGCTTGAGAGTAAAAGCTTTTTAACCGAGAAGTCTGAGGAAGTGCCTTTTTNAAAAAAAGAAAGAAAGAAAAAAAAAGCCAACAAAATAATCCCCCCCAAAAAAAGCGTATCTGATGCCTTTCGTTCACGACACAGTGTCTATTCGAAAGCATCCCTAAAAGCAACTTTATTCTGAATTTGATGTATGTGAACTGTTTTGAAAGGTCACTTGGCTGGTGGGTGAGGATAAACTCAGAACTTAACGTTCTGAGATTTCTGGGAGACACCAAGAAGAAAAAACACCCCTAATTTTGGATGAATACTGCAGACATTTATAGGACCTGGTTCTATTTCGCTACAGCTTGTGTTTATCGACTTGCAAACCTGTTCCCAAAGCCACTAGCCAAAAAACATGCCAGAAGGCATCACTCACACTACAAGCACCTTCAGTGCCGTTTAATAAGCAGGGCTGGTAATTATTTCACATATGGGGCATCGTTCTCACGCAGAACGAGTGAAACTCTTGAAATGAAAACTGGAATCCTCACGCGCACGTTGCCTTTAGTAAACATTGTGTGATAAATGATCTCCTCTTTGCCTTCAATCTAAATAAGAGATGCTTAAGGAACCAGTACCCCCAACTTTCGTTTTGGCCCTACAAGAGGCAGCACCAAAGGAAAAGAAAAAATCAGAATTGGGCCATTGGGGATGCCCAGACGAAATGTATCGTTTTCCCCATCCTTTTCTCCATGCTACTTCCTCCACTCCCAAAGAGAGGAGAGAGTTCAGATAGCCCTATAGATCCACCTCGTTGTAGCATTCCTACGCATGCAAAAAAGGGGCATACAACCCTATCAACTGGCACACAGCTTCCTGAATTACAGAATCACACAAAATCACAGACTATCAAGGATTGGAAGGGACCTTGAAAGCTCCTCCAGTCCAATCCCCCTGCCGGAGCAGGAACACCCAGAGCAGGTCACACAGGAACGCCTCCAGGTGGGTTTGGAATGTCTCCAGAGCAGGAGACTCCACCACCTCCCTGGGCAGCCCCTGCCAGTGTTCCCTCACCCTAAAGTGGTTTTTCCTCATATTTAACTGGGATCTCCTCTGTTCCAGCTTGCACCCATTGCCCCTTGTCCTATTAGCTAATTAGCACTGAACAAGCTGGTTCTGTGGAAACAGCCCAACAATGAATGTCTCAACTTGGCTATTCCTCTTTTCAGAAATGGAACACGTTGATTTTTAAATCCAATTTCCTTCTCTCCTCTGGTGTTGCTCAGGACAACTACATCCTGAAGGCTTGTATATCGTGAAAGGGCGAGGGAAACACCTCAGGAACATCCAACAGCAGAGGTTTAATTCTCAAGCTTTTTTCCACATCTAATCCATAGGATTAATGTCTAAAGGTTGTTCGACGCCCTCGCTCTCCCTAACAGCAGTAACACTCCACAGCAAGGCCGAACGCTAACGGCTCCTTGATGATTGGATTATGGTTGGACTTGATGATCCCAGGGGTCTCTTCCAACCTAAATGATTCTATGATTCTATGATTCTCCCCCGCTGCGTGCTTTCACGGACAGTGCTGGAACTCAAGATGTTTTGACAGGTTTTACATACAGCAATGTCACCAGGCTGTAACATTTGGAATAGCCGATATGGTTAAAAAAAAGAAAAGGTTTAAAAACAAAAAAAAAAACCCACAACCCATGCAAGATTTCACATACCCTTCCTAGGCATATTTATACAGACACAGTCACATCTAAAGAAATTCGTTTTATGCTTTCACATTTTATGTTTGACAGTTAGTATCAGTTTGACAGTCTCTTGCGATTTCGGTAACTGCCTCCAGCCCGGTATTGACCTGAAAGTAAACAGGCTGCTGGCTCCCCTACCTTTGGCAGTGCAGGTTTCATTGGGAGGCATCGCCAGCAGACGGTCTCCAACCTGAAGGTAGCCCGCTTCTATCTTACCCGTCACGCAGAATCCCGATCCTTGGTCTGCAGGAAAAAAAGAAAATACAACCCCACCAAACACCAGCAAGGATGTCAGACCAAACGCCCTTCCTGAGAAGGTCAACCTCCCGTCACAACTTAACCCTTCAGCAAGGCGTAGTTTGTCATATAATGAAGACTTTTTGCCTTTTTTTTTTTTTTCCCCCCCCCCCCCTCCCCCCGC